>APFE031410474.1:291597-356544 GCA_000404065.3 Pinus taeda | reverse complement strand
TTTTCTTATATTCATATATATGGACCCACCTTTACTATTGAGAAATTAATAGTATAAAGATTTAACTAAAGGGAAAAGAAAAAATATGGAAGGTTATCAAGCATAATATCTAAAATCTGGATTAGAATGCTTAGTACTTATCAGTGATATGTTCAACTTAACACTAAGCAAGGATTCCCAAAAGAATTTGAATGAAATCTTCATATCAAATAATCAAAGATATGTTCAACCCAACCCTCGCTAATGATTGCCAAAAAAATTTGAATGAAACCCTCATAATACCCATACATAACGCAGGAGACCGAATTTCATCCAATTATAAGATAATATTGGTGAAACCAATCTGTGCAAAACTCTATTGGTATAGTTTCAAGAGAAGAAGTTAACCCCTGGAGAGAGAACCATATGGTAGAGCTAAAGGGTCAACCCGGTCAAGCTGCGTGTAGAAAGGGGCACATAATGATATACCACCTAGCCACTTTATGGATAGTAGCAGAAGAATGCAGGAAAAATAAAGGCTGTTACTTTGCATATTTCTAAAAGTGTTTGACAAAATGCTGATAAACAAACTTTGCAAGTGTATGAATAAGTTAGGAATCCCAAAATAATATTAGGCAATAGCATAAGCACTATATCATAAAGTGTTAGCAATGAATGAAAACAGATGGAGTAGGGAAATGTTAAAATTTTCAGATTAATGTAACAGTTTACTGCACAGTTAAAAAACCCAACAGCCTGATCATTTTAACTATTATCCAAACTAAAATCTGATCTATATTCAGAAACTGAAACACATCACACTGAAAAAAAGCTGAACAGCAAAAGTGGAACTGACTGTCAAACCAGCTCCTGCTTTCTTGTTAACTCAGTAAAATATATCTGCTACAGCAAACTCAGAAAATCGATTCACTACTTGGACCTCACATATAAAAACTGGATGAATAATTCTACTTTCACACCCTTGCTTTAATAACTGAACCAGAGGGTCATGGGTTACAAACAAGTTGGACTAAATCTCCTCTAGTGCCTTGTCTGCATGGGACTGCATGCCAGAGGAAGAAATATGCCCCAAAGGCATGCACACCTTCTTGGGATTTTCACCTTCCTATTCTAGATTTATGCACTGGGCTCTATTACTAGAAAACTGTGCTAAAGAAAGCACTTCCCAAATTTATAAAGTCTGTATAATAAAAAACACTTTTTCCTACTTAAGAAAGCAATCTATTCAAATTCTGGAAAAAGCATAAAGAGAACGGCACTTGCTAAAATTAGTTGAGCTGCAGGGCTGCTGAAGATAGTATTCCATCTGTCTATTTCAATCAACTATGTGTCACTTGGAAGCTTCTCTAGTGCACCCTCAATCTGTATGAATTTGCTGCTACACACTGGTGTTCAACGGCTAGTGAAGACAATTTTGGAGGAACATTCTAATGCTCCCTCTTAGTGAGGAAGGTGTTCTCAACCAGTCTAACCTTTCCTTCAACATCTCTAACTAATCTTTTGCTAAGGGTTTCATCAAAATATCAGCAACCCATGAATATGAAGAAACATACTCCGGAATTATTGCTTCCTTCGTAACTCTGTCTTTGGTAAAATGGTATTCTATATCGAAGTGCTTGGAGTGATCATGAAACACTGGATTCGAAGAGAGCTTGATGCAACTCTGATTATCACATTAAACAACTATGGGCTCCAACATTTGTTCGGTTAACCCTGTTATTAGTTTGTGAAGCTAGATAGCCTTGCAACTATTTGTGATTGTTGCGATGTACTTTGCTTTTGCTGAACTGCAACTCAGCACTGCTTTCTATTGAATGAGGATATGACTCTTGAATCCAAACTGCAGTAACACCTTGAAGTACTCTTCCTGTTACCAGCATCCTTTGTATAGTCAAAATCAACAAATCCATGCAACAATAGATCACCATCTCTTATACTACAGACCATAGTAACCTGTGCCCTTCAAGTATTTGAGCACATGTTTTGCAGCCCTCCAATGGATCTGTTGGGGCTCAATCATGAATTGGCTCAATGCATTCACCAGAAAACAAATATCAGGCATGGTATTCACTGGATACACAAGGAAACCAATCAACTGTATGAATAAAGAAAGATCTACCAAATCTGAATCTATATCAACATATAACTTCAAATTTTGCACCATAGGAGTGGCTAGAGTTTACAATCCATCATCTGAAACCTCTCCAAAATCTCTACTACATACTTCCCTTTCCCAAAGAAGACTTACCCAAAACACTTCCAAACCTCCAAACCTAGAAAAACGCATTAAGCCAATGCCTTTCATGTCAAACTTGCTACTTCTTTTTGCACCATGTGATGAGCCTTTCTAAAATATCTGTTAGGAAAAGGTCATCTACATACAAGACTGACATAAGTATATCAGATTTATCAAATAAATATTATGAATTAGGATCTATAAGAATCTTAGCAAAATCCAAACTTTGTATGTACTCATCAATTCTCGAGGACCAAGCACGTGGTGCCTGCTTTAGCTCATTAAGGGCCTTCTTCAACTTGCACACATCCCAACCATGCACCTCTAAAGCTCTTGGCTGATTAATGTATACTTTTTCCTCAATCAGAATATTAAGCAAAGTTGTCTTAACATCCATTTGATATAATGATCAACCAAATACTAATGCTGAAGACATAATGGTTTTGATGGAAGTATACTTGGCAATTGGAGCATAAATCTCCTAATAGTCTACTCCCCCTTTTTGAGAGAATCCTCTTGCTACAAACCTAGCCTTGTACTTTTCAATGTTGCGATTAGTGACATGTTTCAACTTGTGCAACCACTTGGAATCAGTCATTGGCTTCCTCTCTAGTCTCGACATTATCTCCCAAACACCATTCTTTTGTTAAAAAATGTGTAACTAGGTTCGGTCTTCATAAATATGAAATGTACTTTTGATTCTTGTATATTGTAAAATGAAAGAAAATTATTATTATTTTTGAAGCATGGGCTTCATGCTCAAGGTATTTTATTTTATAGGTCAAGCACCCATTGAGTGCTTCTAGGGTTTGTCTTAGGTCAAGAAGTCAAAAGAGTCATTGTCACAAGTTGAAGACCCCATCAGGCACATCGTAACTTGTAAAGAAAATATTTTTTATCATTAAAAGTGTCAAAATACCATGCAAGACCAAGTCGGCTTGGCAGCTGGGAAATCGGCCTATTTTGAGGAGCCACGTCCACATTTAGAAGCCTATATAAAGGAGGGAACTCGAGGTCCTTGGAAGACATCCATCACTCAGTCATCCAAGTGAAGAAGAAGAGCAAGAAGGTAGCAAAGAAGGTATAGGACGAAGAAGGCTTGTTTATGGGCTATTTCTCTCTCACACGTGTGAAGCAAGGCTAGGGTTTTTGCTACTGGATTAGGTTTTTCTTCTGCAGGTTCGATCTTGAAGAAAGAAGAGAGGAAGGTCAGCGAAGGTCACTTAAGGTCATCCTCAAGCACCAGAAGAAGGAGGAAGCCAAATGAAGGTTTGAAGAAGCCTTGGGAGGCTAGAATAAGCTCACACGTATGCCAACATCTGCAGCTAGGAGGGCCAAAAATTTCAGCTTTGCAGTAGAGGCTGAAATTTTGATACTGGGGGTTGAAGTTGTGCTGCTAGAAGAGATTTGACTGGGTTTGACTTGGACAAAGGAAGCATATCATCTGGGAGGGTTGGACTTGGTCTTGGAGGGTATTGGTCTTGGTATAGAGGTCTTGGAATTCGTTAATTGAAGAATCTATAAGAGGAGAAGAGATTTGCGGGTTTTCCTCTCAAGTGGAGAGGTTTTGGCCTTGGCTTGCAACTTACATTTTGTGTTCTTGTCTACTATTGTTCTTTTTGTTTTCATAGCTATTTGATGATACACAAACATAATAATAAATGAAGAAGCTAATAAGTAAGAAAAAAAAGTAAAAGACATCACATGCAGTTATCAAGAAAAAGAGAAATCATCCTAACCATTGCCTTATAGATTTCTCAACATGGTATTAGAGCTAAGGTTGGCTAAGGGCATAATTAAGATCTCTACTACACTGAAGAAGTTCCTAAATAAGTGTTCAAAGGTGGCAAGTCATCTCAATAAGCGCATCAAAGAAGTATGGGATCTCCTATTTTTCTCTAAAAGGAAAGTAACCAAGACATCTACAAAGGATGAAGGATTATTCTTAGCACTCACTGGCACATTTCAAGATGAGAATATTTGGGTAATTGACAGTGGAGCATCTAGGCATATGACTGCTCAACGTAAGTGATTGAAGACATTATCAGAAGGGAAGTCCTCTTACTTTGTAGAAGTTGATGATAATAAAAGCTACCCTGTGAGAGGAAATAGATCAACTTCAATTGAGTTGGAAAATGGAGGAAACATTCATCTTAACAATATCTTATTTGTTCCAGGTTTGCACAAAAAATTACTTTCCATTTCATGCTTAGAAGACAAGGGCGATCGAGTTGCATTCGTTGATGGAAAGGTTTATGGGGTAAAAACTCAAGCATAGAAGATGCTACAATAATTGGGATTCGTGAAGGAAGACTCTATAGGTTGATAACTCCCCTCGCTCAAGCTTTGGTTCACGTTGAAGTTAATCCATGTGAACTTTGGCTGTGGCATAGAAGATTTGGTCATCTCCACTACAAAATCCTACCAACCCTAAATACCATAGTAAATGGCATCCCCGAATTGAAAGAAGATCATGAAGGAGTTTGCAAGGGATGTGCATTGGGTAAGAACACCAAGAGACCATTTGGAAGCAATACTTCAAGGTCAAAAGAAATCTTGGATCTTATCCATTTCGATGTCTGTGGTCCTATGACTCCAAAATCAATTGGAGGCCATCTATCCTATGTCACATTCATAGATGACCATTCAAGGAAAACTTGGGTTTACTTAATGAAATCCAAAGATGAAGTCTTTACCAAATTTCAAGAATTCATAGCTGAAGTAGAGAAACTTACAAAAAGGAGAATCAAGATATTAAGATCTGATAATGGAGGAGAATATACTTCAAAATAACTTATAGCCTTCTGTAAGGGGTCTGGGATTAAGAGGGCACTGATAGTCCCATATTATCCCGAGCAAAATGGAGTTGTAGAACGAAAGAATCGGTCCATTGAAGAAACCGTGAAAGCAATGCTACATTATCAAGATTTGCCGAAAATCCCGTGGGGTCAAGTAACAAAAACAACAATATACATACGAAATCGAAGTCCCCACATGTCACTAGATAACTTGACTCCTGAAGAAGTATTCACTGGGAAGAAACCAAGCATGGATCATCTCCGAATTTTTGGTTGTCCTATTTATATTCATATACCAAAGGATAAGAGAAAGAAGTTGGATCCATTAGGCATGAAGGGAGCTTTCGTTGGCTACAATAATTGTTCTAAGGCCTATAAGATCTACATAAAAAAAAGACACCGAATAAAAGTCAGTCGAGATGTAATATTTGATGAAAGTATTGCATTCAAGAAATCAAAGGATCTCCCTATGGAATCTAATGATGAAGAACTTCCGATATTTGAAGAAGAAGTCACTAGGAAGGAAGAAGAATCAAACCATGAAGATAAAGGTCCTAGTGAATGTTATACAACTTGTGGTAATCCTTGAGACCAAAAAGAGACCTAACTGGTTAAAATCTACTCTATTGGATGCAGAGGGACATGGCGCTGCTAAGGGCACATTCAGGGAAAGAAAGAAACCGAAAAGGTATTTAGGGTATGCAACATATATGTCAAAATTAATAGAAGTAGAACCATCCACTTTTGAAGAAGCTGTCAAACATCAAGAATGGAAAGATACTGTGTTAAAAATCCGTTACCGATTCCTACTGAAACATTTGATGTTAATTCTTCTAATTGTTAATTCGATTAAACAATTTACTTGTTGTGTGCTACGACAAATATCGAATTAAATACATTGCAGCCTACACAAATAAAAATTGCGGAAAATAAATACAGCACAGGAGAGAAATAATCATCACACACATCTACACAGTTATTTTCGACAAATGTCCCCTAAAAAACCTAGTGCGGGAAAACCGGTGCAGCAATTGAGGGTTTGTATTATTAAGCAGTAGTAATCTGAGTACAAATCTATGGATGCTTCAGAACTAGCAATCCATGCAGATAAAATAACTGACAAACGTCTAGTGAGAAAATTCTCACTTCCATCGGTGATTCGACACTGACCTTAGCTCGAGATGAGTTGTCCCTTGCCGCCTCTGCGTCAACCTGCTGGGACCAACGCCTCTCTCTCCTGCTGCTGATCAGTTGTTGCTCTGGGAAATCAATCTTCTAGCTGTCTGGGCTCCCACTCCGGCTCTTGCCTCTGAAACTCGACTTCTCCTCAGCAAATATGGATATCCCTCTGAAACTCTGCGCTGACTCTCTTCACTGCATCACCTCTCTATGGAGTACACTGTCTCTCTGCTATGCACTCCTCGGATCAGGAAAACTTCCTCCGGTCTACTATCCTTTCCCTTCTCTCATTGCAAGAAATCACTCAGAATCTCTCTTTGGCAACTGCTGCGCTGCTCTCTTTCGAAATTTGATCTCTGATCTCTTACTCGATGTGTTTTCCAAATGCCCATCAAGCCTCCTCTTATAATCTTTCAATTGAGAACCAACGACCCAGATTAGATCCTAATCAATTGCTCATATCATTTTGGATTGATCCTGGTCTTCTTCTAGAAGTTTCACCGCTAGTTTGATTAATACCCTTTAATTATTTTAATTTCCTAAGTTTAGACTTAGGCATCCATTAAAAATAATTAATTATTTTAATAAAACTGTCTCCGGGTGGAATTTCCCAAAACAATTTCTGGGTATTGTGGAATACATGTGTCCAAGCCTCCTTGCAAATTTTGAGGCTTAGAGCACATCCGATGCTACCAAAAATCAACACTATGAATGAAGAATACCAATCAATAATGAAGAATGGAGAATGGGAGATCGTACCTAGGCCTGAAGACAAGTCTGTGGTAACTTCCAAGTGTCTGTACAAGATTAAACATGCGGCAGATGGAAGTATTGACAAATATAAAGCAAGATTTGTGGCTAGGGGCTTATCTCAACAAGAAGGCATCGATTATGAAGAGCCATTTGCTCCAACAACAAGGTATACAACTATTCGATCATTGGTCTCTTTGGCAACATTGATGGGATGGAATATACATCAAATGGATGTTAAAACTGCATTCCTGAATGGCACAATTGATGAGGAAGTCTATATAGAGCAACCCTTGGGATTTGAAGTCAAAGATAGAGAGGCATATGTCTGCAAATTGAAGAAGGCATTATATGGCCTTAAGCAGGCACCAAGGGTGTCACGGCCCCATGTTGTGGCGAATCTAAGTCCACTTGTAAGCGCTGTGCGGCACCAACTCACTTTTTTGTTTCACCATTACTAGAGCGTTCGAACTACGCCTACTTCCAACAATTCGTTTATTTTCAAGTGTTTCTTCAATTTTGCAACAGAATTATCATTCATTCAAGTTCATTTATCTTCTTTACCATTTACTTCATAAAACATGCGATATTCAATAAGCATCAATAAACGGTGTACACATGAGTTTATGGAGGGAGGGGCCAACTCCCCAAAACAAGTCCGCCCCAATTGTTATTATACTTCAACAAAATATAATACAAGTCTTTTACAAGTTTACAATGTGTGACAGTTGCCTGGTTGCACCAACAACTCGTTCACACAAGTTTGCCCAAGTTGTGCTTGCATTGCCTGCCTAGTTGTGTAGTTCTGCTTGCATGGTCAAGTTGTGCCACCTTTGCCTACACTGCCTGCAAGACGTGCAACCTTTGCCCGCACTCTCAAGGAACCCCAAGTTCTGCCCAACCGAATTGTAGAAATTATCTGTTCAGAAATCTGCCTGGTTTGCCCGCCTTGGGCGGGAACATGGCCTAGGACACTGCCTGCTGCACGCGACTGCCCTACCTCGCCCTTGGACACCCTACGATGCTTTTGCATGTTGCCCTGAATTGTTCCGTTCACCTTCGCCCTTCGCTCTGAACTTGTGTGAATTGGTTGATTAGTGATGCCCCTTGGTCGACTCCCACTCCTCCAATATATAGCCGCTCGTCCCAATCCAATTATTTGAGCCGACGCTTCCTTACTTGGTTAAGCTGACACGTTCACCTGCCGTGGTGCCCCACCCACAGTTGACCTGCCGTTTGATGGGACGAAGCGGGGACACGAAAGCATCATTTCTCAAAAATCTAGGAAGTGAAGTGTCTCAAAAGCGTCTACTATATATATATATTTATATATTTATTTGCATTTATATAAAAAAAGAACATCCCAAATACAAAATTAGTTGTAGAAGACATGAAAACATGCATATTATTACATAAATCAAGATAGATATGGCATCCATGATTCCATTGTACATCAATGATTAATTATTCGAGCATCAACCATCTAGATTCTAGCAATTACAAACATACATCAATTTTTAAGCATATCATAAAACATTTAGAAGATAAAATCATCAAACATTCAAGCAACTTATCTAGCAAGTGAGCAATTGTCAACATGAGTCATGTCCAAAATTCAAATAATAATGTTTACAAAATAGGCCACTTGGCCACCACCAAAACTCAAGTACACACTAAACTAGGAACAGTAAGACAAAAAGTTCAAATTCACAACAGGAGTCTACAAGTCTAATCTATGACAAAAGTAGTAAACTGTGAATATATCTATTAATCTGTCCTCCTTCCACCACAAACAGGAAGTGAGCCTCCATGTGGTGGCAATGAAGAAGATGGTGGCTTTGGAAGTTGTGGGAATGATTGTGGAACTGATGAAGATGAAACCCCTGCTGTTGGTGTTGAAGCATGGAACCTGAAAACCAAGGGACCAGATGGGGGTTCCATCTCAATTTGATCATCATCATCCTGGATAAGAGCATCCTCCAATTGCTTTAATCACAACACTCCATCCTCCAAATTGGGCTCCTTTGGATTTTTGTCCCAAACCTCGAGGTCCTTATTAGTCTTTGCATCATCACAGCAATGGGACAACAAACGCAAGTTGTAGTGAACATAGACCAAGCTCTCTGCTCAGTCTAAATTTAACCTGTTCCTTTTAACACTGTGGATGAAAGAATAAGATCTCCAACAGCTCTCTGCAGAAGAATTGTTTACCACTTGTGATGGTACCCGTAATGCCAAAGTTTGTAGAAGTGTAGTAGCACCTCCATGCATGTTCCACCACTCAAGAGACAAAAAATTCTCTCGATCTCTAATTGCATGTATGCTCCCAAATGGACAAGTGCTAAGCGTATAGTTGCTCAAATGTTTCCATACCATGGCAACCTCCTCATCAGGGACTAATTTATCCAATGCTTTCATATAACCAGATAGAACCTTTGGATCTAGGTGTGGTTTTTTACTGCTCCCCCCTAGGTGTTGGTGTCGAAATCCATGATGGATGATAGTATTTAGGTGTCAAATAATACGCTAAGGCATGCAATGGAACGTTTAGCATATCCCATCGTTTTTCCATCTCTGCACGAATAGAACTATACAAGGTGATATCTCTAGGCTCAACAATGTCTTTAATCTGCCCCAACATGCTATCCATTTGCTCGTACACCTCCCCAATTATTGGTCGATCTGAATCTACAAACTTGATCATGTAATAAATTGGTTTGGTGAATTGCAAAACATATTTAATTTGTGACCAAAAGTAACTGTCAAGAATAGTGTCCTTGGCTACATTAGCACCATCTCTTGTGAAAATTCGGGATCTTGAATCACTACTACAGCAACTGATTAAGTTCCTTCTATTTGTTAATTACTGAACAAATTATTTATTGTTTCCTACAGTAAACACCAAAACTAATACACTACAGTCTTCACCATTTAAATTATGTGGAAACAAGAAACCGAGCAAGAAAGAAATACACAACACATTACACTGTTATTTTTGGACAAATGTCCCTAGAAAAACCCAATGCAGGAAAATTGGTGCAACAAATGAGGGTTTGTATTATTAAGCAGTAGTTTTCTGAACACAATCTCTGGATGCCTTGTTGGCTATCTAGTACAGAGAATATGCTTGACAAAGAGATGAGTGAGATGTACCTTACACTAACACTGGAGATCCTGACTAATTCAGCCACAGAATGGCTAGTCCCTTGTTGCTTCTATGTTGCCTCTGCGCAGTCACCGCGTAGGCCCAGCGTCACAACATCTAGGGACAGTGTCACCCCTTCTGCTGATTAATTTTCCTTTCTTAGACTTTGATTTTGTCCTCTTGGTCTCACACCCTGGCTCCCGACTTCAAAACTCGACCTCTCCAATAAAAATACAGATCTCCTCTCTGGCTCTGCGCTACTTTTGCATCAACCTACAATACCCAACACAGCCTCTATGTGGCCCTGTGTTAGCCTCTCTAGATCTCTCTCTACATTCTTTGCAATGTATCCCCAGATCTAGAACCTCCAACCAAAAAACTATCCTTGCCCCTCACTGCAAGAAATCTCCTCGATCACCTCTCTAGCAACTGTTGCAGCTACTCTCTTGAGAATTCGATCTCTAGATCTCTCACTCGATGTCTTTTCCAAATGCCCATTGAAGTCCTTATAATCCTCCAATTGAGAACCAACGGCTCAGATTAGATACTAATCAATGGCTCAGATCATTTGGACTCGATCTTTGTCTTCTTCTAGAAGTTTCACCCACAGTTAGATTAATGCCCTTTAATTACTTTAATTTACTAAGTTTAGACTTAGCCACCCATTAAAAATAATTAATTATTTTAATAAAATTGTCTCTGGCTGGAATTTCCCAGAACGATTTCTGGGTATTGTGGAATACATCTGTCCTAGCCTCCCTGCAAATTTTGAGACTAAGAGCACATCCAATGCTACCAAAAATCAACACTCCCTCTTAGCGAGGAATGTTCTCTAGTAATGCAACCTGTTGAAACATCACTCTGATTCTATTACATCTCCCTCTGCGCTACTGATGTCTAACATCACTACCCATCAACTGCTGCACAAATGTTGCATTTGTACTGTTGCTGACCCTGCCACTGCCAACACTGCATATGTACTGCAACTCCCTCTCAAATTTTGCATTTGTGTAGCTGCTGGCCCTGCCACTGCCAACACTGCATCTGCACTGCAACCTTCTCCAACTACTATTGCTACTACATCAGCAACAGAAAAGTATCCAACATTACTAAACAGGTGTTCAGTATGATGCATTTGTTGTTGGAGTTCTGACTGTTGCTAGTCTCTACGCTGACCCTCTAAAGCCTCTACATTGCTGCTGACTTTACGTTGTGCCAACTGCATTGTTGTCATCTCTGCTCTGCGCTGCTCAATCTCTGGCGCTCCTAGCCACTGCTACTGTCACTCCAACACTCCTTTGCACCAACTGACACTAGTCCATCCTACTACTTCTGATATGGGCTTCTGTAGCAAGGTATTGATCTAAGAGGTGGACTCCTTAAGGATCCTGCCCAACTACAGTTCTTTCAAACTACAATTCTAGATCACTCCACCTCCCTCCTAGAGGTATCTAGGCTCTCATGGCAAACTCCTCCTCGATCTTCGCGGATGCAGCCTTCGTATCATGCTTCTCGTCTTTGTCCTTCTTCTTGAGAGGGCATTGTGTAGCATAGTGACCAAATTCACCACACCAAAAGCACTTGATCTTCGAGACATCCTTCTTCTGCCTTCGCTACTCGTGTTGCCCTTGGATGCAAGGGCTGCATTCTCTTCCTCCTCCTTAGGCTTCGGCCCACTACTGTTGTTGTTGTCAAGTTTACACTTGACCAAGTCTCTCCTCATCTCTTCTTGCTGAAGAGCGGCCCACATTCCTTCCTAGTCTGGCAATCTCTTTCCACCCAGGATGCTTTGGACAAATACTTGCCACTCCTCTTAAACTGAATTCAGAGCCAGTCTTACCATCTCGAAATACTTGCCACGGTTGCCAAGAAATCTCGGGTTTCCTGAAGCCTAGTCAGGAATGGATCAATGCGCTCCCCCTTCTGCATCTGTGTGGATCTCATCTTCTGCTCCAAATACATCTTCCACTGCTCGAATGATCCTTCGTATGGCGTGGCCAATGCTTCCCACATCTATCAGGCAGTATCCCTGCCGACAATGTGACACACTATATGATCTCTCACTTCGTCGAGAATCAGTCGCTTGGCCTTTTCCATCTCAGCCTTGTATTTCTTGAGTGGATCTAGATTCGCAGGCACACCTACCACATTGCCGACGTAGGTCTTGAGATTGTGCTCATCCAGAAGGCAAGTGATCCTTGCCTTCAAATCACATAGTTGGATGCACCATCCAACCGATCCTGATCTCATAACCCACTCGCTGCCATCTCTGCCAATGAAAATGTCGAACTACCTCCTCTCTCCTCTGCGCAGCACTAGGATGGCCTATGCACTCCCTGCTGGAGTTAGTAGATCTGCTCCTTTCCACTGCTGCTCAGCAATAGAGAAATCGAACTTCTTTGTTGGAGGTCCTTTGAGGAAGAATACCCTCAACAGTGTTTCTCTTCTTCCTTCTGACATTTTTCTACCCAGCAACTACTGCAAAAAACTACATCACACTAGAGAGCTCCTCTTCGCTAAAGATTCTGCATTGCTCCCTCTGACATTGGCAACCTCTGATCTAGAAGTCTTACCTCTTTGTCGACTCACTCAGAGAGAGACCCTCCTTAAAAAAATTTCCCTCCAACCCTGCACTTCGCAATCCCTCTGAGAATTTGATTTGTTGCCTACGCAGCACTTCGATTTCCCTTCTTCTCTTCAGCGGTGGGTTCTTCTGGTTCTGCTCTCTTACTTCACCTACAGCTCTGATACCATGTGAAAATTCGGAATCCTGAATCACTACTGCAGTAACTGATTAAGTTCCTTCTATTTGTTAATTACTAAACAAATTATTTATTGTTTCCTACAGTAAACATCGAAACTATTACATTGCAGTGTTCAGCATTTAAATTATGTGGAAATAAGAACGAAATACACAACACATTATACTGTTATTTTTGGACAAATGTCCCCGGAAAAACCCAATGCGGGAAAACTGATACAGAAGCTAAGGGTTTGTATTATTAAACAGTAGTTTTTTTAATACAATCTCTAGATGCTTTGTTGGCTATCCAGTACAGAGAATATGATTGACAGAGTAATGAGTGAGATATACCTCACACTATCACTGGAGATCCTAACTGATTCAGCCACAGAATGGCTAGTCCTTGTTGCCTTTGTGAAGTCACTACATAGGCCCAGTGTCACCCCTTTTGTTGATCGATTTGCCTCTCTGAGACTTCGATTATGTCCTCCCGGTCTCACACCCCGGCTCCTGGCTTCAGAACTCGATATCTCTAGCAAAAATATGGATCTCCTCTCAGGCTCTGTGTTGCTTCTGTGTTAGCCTATGCTGCCCATCATAGCCTCTGTCTGGCCCTGCGTTAGCCTCTTTGGATCTCTCTTTGCCTTCTCTGCGATGTATCCCTAGATCAGGAACCTCCAACCGAAAAAACTATCATTTCCCCTCACTGCAAAAAATCTCCTCGATCACCTCTCTAACAACTGCTACGTTGCTCTCTTGAGAATTCGATCTCTAGATCTCTCACTATGTCTTTTCCAAATACCCATCAAAGTCCTTATAATCCTCCAGTTGAGAACCAATGACCCAGATTAGATTCTAATCAATGGCTCAGATCATTTGGACTCAATTTTCGTCTTCTTCTAGAAGTTTCACCCACGGTTAGATTAATATCCTTTAATTATTTTAATTTTCTAAGTTTAGAATTAGGCACCCATTAGAAATAATTAATTATTCTAATAAAACAGTCTTCGGGTGGAATTTCCCAAAATGATTTATGGGTATTGTGGAATACATGTGTCCTAGCCTCCCTGCAAATTTTGAGGCTAAGAGCACATCTGATGCTACCAGAAATCAACATCTCTATCAGTGTTAATGTCCTCCCATGATTCAAAGGTCACCATATTAGTTGAAGCTTGTCGCACCTTCACTAGCCGCCTAAAGGTGAGGTAATAACTTGCAAATCTTGTTTTTGCAAGTTTAAGCAACTGCAACTTGGAGTAAGTGCCATAAAAATAGTTTACCCTTGTATGCCCGGTGATAAATTTAATTAGTTGCTTCCCTCTCTTGTAAAGCTCATTAATCCATTCACATTCTTTATGCTTCACAATATCATGCATCAAAAGGTTCAATGTGTGAACCAAGCACCCGAACCAAAAGATGTGTGGATGAGTACGCTCAATTATTTTTCCTATTGCCTTACAATTTGTTGCATTATCAATGATCACTTGAACCACATTATTAAGACCAACATCTTTGATTGATTGCAATAGGAGATCTGCAATGTTTTGGGAAGTTAAGCTGATGGAGGAGGAGCCATGACATGCAATAAACACTGCACCACTAGCAGAAACACCAAGAACATTTATCAAATGTCGGTTTCTAACATTTGCCCATCCATCTAATACAATGGATACCCCACAATCCACTCACTCATTTGTAAAACGTGTCAAACCTCTTTGAATCTTTGTTTTTTCTCTTTCTGATAACATTGTTCCAGTGTTCTCATAGTTGGGGCTCTTGTATCCTTTTCGGGTTGTATTGACGGCCTTAACCATATCATGCCAATAGGAGAGCGAAGCGCATTGAATGGTACATTGCAAGCACAAAGAAACCGGAGTACCTTTCCATCCACATCATCCCTCCCAGCAACATTCAAGAAATCCCTTATTATTCTTCTACTTGCAGAGCTTGCAAAAGTACCATGAAGAGATGAGCTACCAAATCTAGAGGTTGCTCTTGATTCAGAATGTGTTTTTTGTTTCTTGTTTTTCTATTGTGCAACCTCCTTTATTTGGATGTATTTTCTTCTTTGTTCAGTTGAAACCTTTGGGCAAATTGCTATCACCACGGCACCCTTTTTGTCATCACTATCCAACACCCCACAAAGATGCCTCCTCACACAAGTATACGAACCATGAGGGCGCAAAAAAATTGTAGCTTGCACCACCTTTTCCCCCTTCAAGTTTGGTCACATCATTCCACAAGGGTGTCAATGCAGCTTTCCCCTCTAGAATTTCAATGTCCTCTTCATCCCCTTCCTGTTCAAACCCTTCCTCCTAATCATAGATTGGGTCACTCATATGGGGACCACTATCCTCTTGTTCTTCTTCCCTTCTATTCCTACTCCTCCTTGCCATCATGAAAACCAAAAGTGGAATGATACATAGAATCCAAAAGAACACCATTTTGGAATATGAATATAGATGGACAACCTGCAATGAAATGAGCAAGAAGAAAGAATGGGAAAGAGTAGGAGAGCGAGGAGAAAAAATACAAACAACAATGACAAAAAAATGATGGAGTTTGGAGTTTACACTTACCTCTGTAACTCTTGTAATGGAAGCCCTTCTTTACTCCTCGAAGCTCCTCCTTCTTCACTGCTCCTAGCTCCTCCTACTTCACTCCAAGCTCTCCTCAAGCCTCCCTTCTCCAAGCTCTCCAAAAATACAAGAGTGAGGAAATGAGAGGGAGAAATGAGCTTTATCTCCATCTATTATTTCCCTAACTCAACCTAAACCCACCCCCAACTCACGTCAAAGAAAAATAAATAAATAAAACTAGTTTTATGGGTTAGTCGTCACGAAACCGCCCGTAGGGCATCAAATCCGCTCGAAATTCATACGGATCTGTCTTATCCGTCATGGATCCGTCGTCGGATCTGCGGATCAAGCCAACACGGTTCCAACTTTCCAGGAACCATGTTTGTCGACTCGATTTGCAGTTCTGGATTTCTGAACCGCGGATCCAACGGCAAAACCCCCTCGGATCCATACAAGACACAATCCCGGCTTTAATCCTTTTGGGGTGTCGGGCGTTTTGTGCAACATTGGGTAATACAACTGCTACATCATACAAAACAAGCTCTAACCCTTGAGCTACAAGCAGTAACACAAAGAAAAAACAAGAAGTAAAAGGTGCACAAGAGGGGTGCAAAAACAAAGGTCAAGTTGGTAACTCATGCATCCATGAATGCTCCCTCCTCAAATCTATAGACTTAGGATGTGGAAAACCCCATTAGCTAGTCCCTTTGACCATGGCACTTGGCCATGAAACCTTATCCCCTTTGTTGCCATCGTTACTATTCACTAACACCTATCAATTGAAGGGTGGACCAAGAAAATGTTACTTCCCCTTAAGGGATGGAAACACCTAATAGGATTGATCTTTAGCCACTCCTACCTAGGGAGAAAACGCCATTGCAAGATCAAGAACCTAATTTTGGAAGGGGATCCCTATTTGAAGTATATAATTGCCCTTAACATTCAAGTTTGGTTCACTTAGATGCATTGATGATCTTTGTCCGAGATGACTGGTTACTTTCACTAGAACCTTTGTTGTTATTGTCAAGTGGTCCTGCAACCTATGTCTTGGGCACCTTCTCCATAGGTAAACAAGTCCTTCAAAGAAGTATATTGGTACAAACAAGTGAAGCATTGAGATTATTGGGCCTGCTACCAACAGCATAGGATGACACGAGTCCCAGAGCACCTCCTGCACCGAAGACATTAGAGGATTTTGTACCAAATGCGATGATTCTTCAAAATGACACCGTTGAACCTAGCATGCCCCCAAGTTGACCTTAACACCAATTGATGGCTGGCAACTAATTCATAGCCCAAATGAGGATCGCCTCACATTAAGAGACTAGGAAGGGCTAGTTGCACCAGAGAAGCCCTCAATGTTGGAGCAGAGGAGGCCACTATTAGCAATTGGAGACCCATGGGTACCACTTTGTGGTGCCCAAGCTGAATCTTGGGACCCCATAGGATGCAATGAGGTGGATTGAGGCCCTATTACCACACAAACTAGCAAGGGTCGTAAAGGGAATCCTAAAGTGGCAACTGCTAGGACAAGGGCAACAATGGAGACTTACCCCACTGTCACCTCAGCTAAGGCTCCCTACTCTTTACGAACTTTCACCAATGGGAGGAGACCCGATATGAGGACTCACTTACAAATCATATATCAATGCAATGGATAAGAAGTGATTCCAATCACCATTTCCAAGGAGAAACTCAAAATTAGGGTTACGTGCTTTGTAAGCAAGGTGTAAGATTTTTTTGGGAAACGTTGATGAGGATTTGAGGGTTAGGTTTAGGGAGTATGTCATGCAATGGAGATTCCTATTCCTCAAAATCCTTATGGAACTTGGACTCCTAAGTGATCTTTGAAAAGTTAGCTTTGATAGGAAACGGGACCACATGGAACCAAATGGACCCCAAGTTAGGTCAAGGGGGGAGCGTTTAGCAACCAATGATGAGCTTGACCTAATCAAGAAAGAGAAGCGAATAGAAGAAAAAAATTCAATGAAAGGTAGCACAATGATCCCTATGAGGTAACTAGCTTAAGAAAAACCAAGGGGAAGAATTGGTCTTTGAGCAAGGGCTTGCGGTATCTCAAGATCCCACCATCAGAATCTCATGAAATTTGGAGGGCTTCTTGAGGACACACCAGTGCAGTCGTGGACCAAAAATCGAAGTATTTGGATGGCTATATTATGAGATATTTGATGCCCTAGGTGACCTATGGGGCTAGACTCAGAGAGAAGAGGAGAAGGTGAAGAAAAATAAGTTTTAGGGCGATCACCTATGGTAGACCAGTGCCTAATCCTTTGGGGAGAATGGAGTCAAGCATGATTATGATTTCGGATTTGATTTTCTTGGTCAAGGAGGCATTAAAAGGCAACTTCACGTGGCACTAGGGCAAAGGAGAGCAACTTCAAAGACTTTATACTTCGTTTTGCAAAATAGATGGCTTATCAAGATAAATTTCAACCATGAAATATCCCTATGATCATTCACTCATCATACATGGCCCATATATGAACCACCACTATCTAGGAACAAAATTTCCAAAACTTCACAATAATAGATGCAGCAAATTAGCCCTAGAATAGCGAAATCCCAACAACAATGTATGTGACAAAAATTGAGAAAAGAATAACATTAAAATTTCACTTACATGTATTAGACTATATCCAACAATCAAAAATTTGCCAAACAAGAAGCTCCAAGACAAGAGAAAATGACCCAAACATCAAAATTCATTCCATGCTCCAAAATTTTGTCCACTAAAAAGGATAGTGAAGTTGTCTAAAGAGATACAAGTCCAACCAAGTGATGATGCTTAATTGAATTCAGATCACTTGTATTTATACACTTCTAATGAGTTTGATTTCGCTAATTAGGCCTACATTAGCCCCCACAATAAAATAATGTGCAAAATAACTAACTTTTGGTGACAAGCCCACCAAACTAGCTCATAAACAAAAGAGTAAGCCTCTCAAGAGGTTGAATAATGAATAGTGCATGTTGTTGGGCCTTGGAGGAAGCCTAATGGAGTCCATATGTGCCATAATTTATAGTTGAACTCCCAAAAGCAGTGGACAAGGCATTGGGCTGTTGCAATACCCTGCGGTGCTCCAAATGACATGTGGGGCACACAAGTGTCCTCATGGGTCTCCAAACAAATCGAAGATGCATGTAGATTGCCTGGAAGGGCTAGGATGATGGTGTAGGTGATGCCACATCATTGTGCAAGTCCTAGATCACCTGCCAAGTGTATGGTGCAACTCTAGGGCTAGCTAGGCATGATGGACTGTTGATTTGCGGTAGCATCGGATGTGCTCTAGCCACAAAAATTGGTGGAGAGGCTAAGGCACATGAGATCTCCAATACCCAGAAAGGGTTTGGGCAGATTCTAAACAATTTGGGAGATATTTAAATAACTAATATTTTTAATGGAGTCCCTAAGTCTAAACTTAGGGAAAATAAAATATTAATGTGAATTAATATAAAATTGTGTTAGAATGGTCCAAAAGTCATGGATCAAGCCAAATCTAATCTTAGCCATTGGTTAGGGACTTAATCTCGGCCATTGATTTGTCAACAAGAAAAGTATAAGAGGAGGTTTGAGGGTCACTTGGAGAACACACCAAGAGATCAAGATTTAGAATTTCTAGCACTGGGTTTGCTTGAAAAGTTGAGAGAGTGATCTAGAGTTGCAGCTGAGGGGCAGTGAATACAGAAGCAGAGAGGCAGAGATAGTGTCGAGAGGATGAGCACAGCAGCCGAGAAAGCTGACGCAAAGGGCAAAAGTCGAAACTGTCTGGAACAGCCAGAACTGCCAGGAACTGTCGAAACAGCGGGGAAAGCTGACGCAGAGGGCAGAAGTCGGAACTACTGGGAACAGTGGGAACTACCAGGAACTGTCGGAACTGCCTGGAAAGCTGACGCAAAGGGCAAAAGCTGGAATTGTTGGGAATAGCTAGAACTGTCGAAACTGTCGAGAAAGCTGACACAGAGGGCAGAAGTCGAAACTGTCGGGAACTGCAAGGAAAGTTGACGCAGATAGTAGAAGAGGTTGACGTTGGCGTTTTTCGTGTGGCAGATTAGAGCTTAGGAGTTACTAGATTGTTTATCCGGGGTTTCAACCGGAGCATCTGTCTCTGAAGGAGAGGTACTACTATCGAGATTTTTCTCTATTGGGTGAGCCAGATTTGGCACCCAGATTGTATTCTAAAACTGCTTAATAAATCAAACTCTCAAATAGTTGCACCGATTTTCCCGCATTGGGTTTTTCCGGGGACATTAGTCCAAACATAATGGTGTCATTTGTGTGCTTATTTATGTTTCCTTCAGTTGATGATTTGTAATTGTTGAGCATGTCCTTGTATTTATTTCCAGTATTTACATGGTAAATAACTTGTTCATTAACAGAACAAGTAGGTAGGAATAAATGAGTAAAGTGCATGAAGGGCTTCTAACGTGTCAGACTTCGAAATTCCAACATGGTATCAAAGCATGATTGTAGATCACAGTAGAACTGAGGACATCAGTGGAGCAGAGCAGCAACAGCAGAAAACAGTTGTCCCAAGTGACAAAAGTTGTTCCTAGCAAAGAAGCAACAAGTAAGGGGTGACGCAGTCCCTGGGTCATCAAGCTTGAGCCGGGAAGAGGATCAGCGCAATGGCAAAGTGGAACAGACTAGATCTACGTATTGCCCGATCATCTTTCTCAGTCAGGAAGGATTGACGCCCGTGGCCAGGAGATGCAAATTTTGCTGGTGTCGGATTACACAGAGCCTAGAAGCTCTAACCTTCAATTTGTTGGGATCCTCAAATTCCTAGAGAATCAATATGATCAAGTTCACTCCTCCTTCTGAGTCTGAGTCATCTGTTGAAAAATATAAACATGTTTCCTTTTTCAATCCTCAAGAAGAACTGCTTGTACATATTGTTTCTGGTTCTTCTCATTTTGGTCTAGGATATGTTGACGCTTCGCCTATTCCTTCATATAGGAGAAATCCTATTGATAAAATCCCAAAATCTGTAGAGATCCCTTCTGATTCTGAAATCATTGCCTTCCTAAAGATTTTCAAAGGAATTGGCCCGTATAATCCAGAAGACAGTTGGAAGAAGAAAATGTTCACTTGGGATATTTATACTCATGAAAAAGAACACTTATACATGCAAGAAGTTCGCCTTTTGAACAAAGAAGATAGGCAAAGATTCAGCGAGCAAAATAGTCAGAAATGGAAGGAATGGATGAACGCAGAAAACCAATGGATTTCATTTTATGAATGGTACTATCCTTCTGCAAATCAAATAGAACAATCCTTGATGAAGCAATTTAGAAATCAAGCAAAACAAAAAAGAATCAAGGATAGTGAAAAGTTTGTAGAAGAGAAGATGAAGGAAAATCCAGTAATAATTCCTCCTCCTTTGGAAGCACCATTTTTTCACTCCAAAATTCAGAGTATGTTAGCCAAGCCAAACATCCCGAGGACTCTGATATCTGTAAGATCAAAAGGAGAGGAATTAATCAGAAATGCATGTTCTCATCTGCATGTAAATATGATGAGAACTGGGACTCCTGATAAGCACAAGTGGGAACTCCTTGACGATTCTCTTTTTGAAACAAACACTGAATTCCCACCTTGGAAGAATTTTGTGATCAAAGGTCAAGATGGGAAATTGTACAAATTGCTTCCATCCCATCCTGATGAGCCTGCTCTAGCAGCTAAAGACTCAATTGCTGCTACAAATTGGACTAATCTAGCTCTCTCTAGTCTAGAAAAATTTGTAAAGACTAGATTTGACTCTGTAGACACTGCAAGCTCTAAGATGAAAATAATGCTTGGTAGAGTGCTACAGAAACAGGACTATAATATTGTTTGTCTGAATGACAGTATTAAGACTCTGTCTGAAAATGATCACACCATTTCTCAGAGTCTCGACAAGCTTTCTCTGCAGACAGAGAAAAATATTCATGAGGCAGTTGTCGCCCATGGACAAGAAATTGTTAAAGTCAAGACAAGCCTTGACATTGTAAAGAAACAGGTTTGGGAAGTTTCCAAAGGAGTAGAATCTTTAAAGAAAAAGCCTAGCGCAGAAGCTTATAAGTCCACTACCTTATTCTCAGATCCCAAAACCTTTGTTCCATATTCTATTACTCCTTCAGTGGAAAGTCTCATTAAAGCCCCCAGCTCAATAAACTTTCCACCTCCTACCTCTACACATCCGTATTCACTCTTTGCAAATCCAAGTTTCTTCGGCCCTGTTCCTAATACTACTCCAAAGCCAAAAGAGTCTAAAGAGACTTACAAAGGGAGTGTTTCAAGTTTTATGTTTGGTGAATCATCCAAACAAGAAGAAGAAGAAAATATTGATACTAGTTTGCATAAAATTGATCTCCCACTAGATTTGGAAGATCTAGAGATATGTATCAATAAATTTTCTGCTGACGAAAAAGAACAATTTGGTATTCTGCCAACTGAAGATACCCATGAACATCAAGTTAATGCTACTTCCTCCAGATCCCGATGGGATACCACATGGAATCCTGCTCCAGATCGCAAAGATCTCATGAAGTCCGAATACCATAAGGATTGGTCTGCCAACTCCACTTATTCGTGGAACATTGACAACTGTACTGAAACTGAAATTTTATCTGTCTTACATTCTATGCTTGTATGTTACAGAACATATTTGGCGGATGATATTGGCCCTGTAAATGCAACAAGAAGAATCATTGGTAGTTTTGAAGGAACATTGGATTCCTGGTTGAAAGCAGAAACTCTCAAAGATCCAAATCTCCTTCCATATTGAGAACAGTCTGTCATTCTTAATGAGGATGGCACCACATACATGGATCCAGTAACCCATTTGCCTGTGAATAACATGATAGGAGAGCTTTTGTATGGGATTATTGTCAACTTCATAGGTTTTCCCCAAATAACCAATGACATTACCACCATTACTCTACTGGCCATGAAGCTGCATAACATGCAGCATTTTGATGAATATTTCAATGAGTTTCTTCACCGTCTACATACTTGTCTCTTAAACTTATTCTTGAGCCAAAGTGGAAAGAAATTTTTGTAGCTTCCCTTCCTCAATGGGTTTCCTCTGCTATAGTCAACAAGCTGCCTGGCAAAATTGGGGACTACAAATTTGGTATTATTCGGCAAGCTGTTAAGGCTATTATCGTGGAATTATGTTCTCAAATGAAGATTGCTAGAGCTGCCACAAATCCCAAGAAACCGCATGGTTATCAATAGCTCTGCAAGCAATGGCACCTTGGAAAGGCAGGTAATTCTGAGGGGCAGAAACAGAGAAAAAAACATAAATTCTCCAAAAAGAATTCCTAGTCTTCCCAAGTAAAAGAAAGAAAACATTACAAGAAGAAGCCATACAAACACGCAAAAATGTTTTCTAAAGAAAAGGAAATTATATGTTATAACTGCAATCAAAGAGGCCATACAGCTCCAAACTATCCTGAAAAGAAAAAGGATAAATCAAAGAAGAAAATGCCATATAGAAACAAAAAAGGAAAGATTAATTTCTTTGATCTCCCAAGCAGCTGTGATGAGCTTTTATCATCTGACTCAGATTCTGATGATGAATTGAACTATGTATATTCTTATGACTCTTCTGATGAGGAACCTTGCAGAGATCATCACTGTACAGAATGCAGAGAAATTGATTGCAGTGATCCAGATGTTTGCAACTGCCACACGATCAGAATGATGAAGACTGATAGTGATGAAACAAGTCAAAATCTTTTCATGCAGATGCAGGCAGCCACTGATCCACAGATAAAAGAAATGTACAGGAATTTTCCGATGGATCATCTGAAAAATTTATCTTCAAATTCAAAGAAATCTCCAAATAGAGGGTATGTACCCCCTACTAGTCTTTTCTCAGTAGATGCTTTAACTAAGCAATTTCGAAATGAAGCCTTTGGAGAAGACTTACCGCAAACATTGCCCAGCATTCATCAGGCAATAAAAGAATTGAGAAAGACTGTAAAATAAAATAAAAGGCTCTGCATAGAAAATCACAGAGATTTGAGTGTTAAATTCATGAATGCATGTGCCTTTGGAGCTTCTACTTCTGAACAGCCCCCTATATCAGGAAAAGTTGAGAATTGGAGTTCTCATACTAATCCGATATCTTCTCAGATCCACCAACATGACAGTTCAGAAGATGAAGGAGAGGCAGATAGACCAAGTCTAGGGTGCAATATCTTAAATCAGGATGTTATGTACTGTGTGAGAATGAAAGTAAAAATTGGAGACCATTTTGAGTATTGGAAAATCCTCATGGATACTGGTTCTCGATTAAATATAGTAAGTGACGCAGTAGTAAGTATGCACCTTCGAAGACCAACATCCTGTCTTAAAGTTACTGCAGCCAGTGGTGATATTCATACTAGGCACAAAGCAAACGTAGATGTGTTTCTTACAGAAGACACAGGAGTTCATCTAGTTTGCCCAATTGTTCCAGGAATGGATTGTGAAATGTATCTTGGCACACCATTTTTTCAAAACTTCAGCAAACATGGAGCTAAGCTAGACACCGTCAGCAACAGGTATGGCTATTTTGTCAGCTTAGGAAATAAAGAAATCCTTTTTCCTTTCATCAATTCAAATTCTCCAAATCGAATCAAGAGGATAGAAAGGACGGAAAATTTATTCGCAAAGATGGAAATGAAAAGAGAAATTTTAAAGACAAAAGAACATCTGGATAACGGTAAGTATGCAAGAGAAATAGCAGACCTCACTGCTAAATTCAAAGAATGTTGTTCAGATGACCCTAATGCCTTTTGGCATGTGCATAAGCAAGAAGTAGAACTTCCACTTAAAAAGGATTTCAGCGGAAAATTGACAAAATCTAAGGTTGTAGCAATGAATGAAGAACAGCTCAAAATGTGCAAAGAAGAAATCCGCGATTTATTAAAGAGAGGACTCATCAGGAAAAGCAAGAGTCCTATTGCCTACTTTGCATTCTATGTTAATAAACATGCAAAAATAGCCAGAGGTAAGCCAAGATTAGTTGTAAACTATAAACCTTTGAATGCTATTCTTGACTATGATGCATATCCTCTACCCAAACCTTCTTCCATTCTTGCTCAGATATCCAAATCAAAAATCTTTTCCAAGTTTGATTTAAAATCTGGATTCTGGCAAGTCGGGATTAAGGAAGAAGACAAATGGAAGACAACATTTTCTGTGCCTGAAGGACACTATGAATGGAATATCATGCCCTTTGGATTAATCAATGCTCCTTCAGCGTTTCAAAGGATAATGGATGAAACTTTTGAAGGAACAGAAGAATCCCTGAAAAAGTATATAGATGATTTATTAATTCATTCTGATAATATCCCTGATCATATAAAACATTTGAAGATATTTTTGCGCAGAGTCAAAGAAATGGGTATTGTATTATCAGAATCAAAAATGAAACTATTTAGGCCAATGATCGATTTCTTGGGCTATAACATCCAATATGGATCATAAGTAATTCAGAGGAGCCTAAATTTTGTGGATCACTTTCCAGACGAAATTAAAGATAAAACTCAGTTGCAGAGATTTCTGGGAAGTCTGAATTATATTTCAAAATTTCTAAAGCATTGTGCACAGGAAAGGAAGCTCTTAAATAAAAGGCTTCAGAAAATTCCAATCCCTTGGAATGATGACTGTACTCAAGCAGTCAAAAGAATAAAAGGAAAGGTTAGAGATATTCAGCCTCTTTCTCCTATCAGAGAAGAATGGGAGAAAATAATAATGACTAATGCTAGCTATGAAGGTTGGGGAGCAGTGTTATGCCAAAAGTACCCCAGCAGCAAGAAAGAAATGGAAATTTGTCAATATGCTTCTGGTCTGTGGGCCAAGAATCAACTAAACTGGTCCAGCTTGAAAAAGGAGCTAAGAGCAGTCTGTCTTGGAATATCAAAATTCAAAGATTTTGTTATCTACACAAAGTTTACAGTCAGAACAGATTGTGAGGCTTTGAAGTATGCTATTCAAAAGTGTGATTTCGAAGATGCAGCAATGGTCAGATGGGTTATGCAATTAAGCCAATACACTTTTGATATTGAATTTATTTCTGGAGATAAAAATAGTTTTGTTGATATGCTTAGCCGAGAATTTTTGTCAGCACACTCAGTCTCATCTTTAAGTTGTAACTTCATAAGAAGAACTGAGGATAGTGTTGAAATTGAAACTCCTACAGGATGGGTCAGATATGAGCTAGAAACCCCACTGCTGGTACATGATGAATCCCGGTATCCCATCAAAGAAATCAGGCATAGAATAGGGATCCCTATTTATGGATAGAAACAATGCAGGATGAAATGAATAATGAAGCCATAGAAGCATTTGACTACCTGGAACACATTGGCAGTATAATGTATGTATTACAAAAGAGGGATGATGATGAAGACTGCATTGAAAGTTGTCATATTACCTTCAGAAGATTTGGCAACCACCTTCATAGGGAAAACTATGACACAGACCGGCAGAGAGATGCATTCTTTGAAGGTATGAATTTACAGAATTATGCTTCTAACCTGTTTTATTGTATGCAGTTCAACTTTGATTTTGAAGGAATGACAGTGGAAGCACTAGAGCAAGAGGATCCTACTCCATATTGGTTCTTGGAATGGTGGAAGATATACGGACTATCGGCACTTGTGATAAAACCCTACTCTCTTCACATGCTCAAGATTCCTGGATTCAGTGAACCCCGAGCCCACATGAGTGGAATAGTATATAAATCCGTGGAAAACATGGCTGATATTGAATATCTTTCTTTTCTCCAAGGCATGCAAAGATGTGGCCATGTACGATGGTTCGTGACAAATCACTATAAAGTAAGGAGCATCTCCAACAGTACAAGTTATGATAGCTTCCATGAGCAAGTTGATCCCAGCACGAACCCTTTCCTAAATCTCAGTTTTCTGGAGCCACTTGACCAACATAATCTTCAAGTATGGGAAACAAATAATGAAGTCTATGTCCAGTACTTCAATAATTTTCTGATTGAAAGATTCAGCAATCAGCACTATTCTCATCCTCAGATAGAGTACTTTGTACTCTAAGGTGTAGTCTTTCCAACCGACGTTGGAGTTGGACAAGCTTTCGTGGGTTCCCTTGTTCTGGAATATCCACAATGTAATCTTTAGCATAATAATGAGATCTGCGTATCTCTTCTTTATGTCTTTCATAGGTCAAATTGTGTCCTAGATTCGGTCCCCACATGCCACTGGCTATCCGTAAAAGGAGAAGGGACGAGATAACATGGGATAGTCCTCTCATGCCCGAATCTAGCTTTTGGTGTTTTATTGTACTTTAGTACTGCATCTATCTTTTGAGTCATCAGTTTGTACAGAACCCATTCACAGATGTTTGTTCCCTTCCAGCCTTATAAATAAGTAAATGTTGTGAAGTAAGACCCATTTGGGAATTCGGAAATTGAGGGTCTTAGAGTTGAGAAGTCTGAGTCGAATTTCACTCCTGCTCTACATCTGCGGACATACTGTCTGATCTGCTTGCAACATGAGCTGAATTCAAAATTCCTTAGGTGATTCGAGAAGTCTGCGCATCAGTGCTTGACGCTGGTGTGAACCTAAAGTGGCCGGATCAGTAGTTTGGTCGGAAAAACTTGTTTTAATCTTTTGGACTCAACCTGCTCGCATGCCAAGAAGCCTGTAAATTTGTTATGCTCCGGCTAGCTTATATCTACTAAACGCTGCAGCAGTCAATCTGAGGAAAAAGATTCCCTTTTGTAATGTTCGCATCCATATATGAATAAAATCTATCTGTTCATATTTCCGCGACTTTGTTGTGTTAAATGATATCTATGAAAGGTCCTGCTTAGGAGGCTGTGGGTAAGTTGCAGAGTGAAGCTAGTGGGGTATTGTAGTCAGAACAGTACCTAATAGGGCAAGACCAAGGGGAGGGAGTTGTTGCCGAGGCAAATTTCTAGCCAAGGAATCCAGACCAGTGGTGCAGTTGCACAGACAATTAGAGAGGGGCAACTTGACAGTTGGCAGAAGGATTTCCAGGAGGGAAATCGGGACTCAAAAGGAGTCCAGAATAGAACTTCCAGGCGGGAAGTAGAGATACTCAGAGGAGTCGAACTAAGAACTTCTAGACGAGAAGTAGAGAGACTCAGCGGAAGTCGAACCGAGAACTTCTAGGCAGGAAATAGAGAGACTCGGAGGAGTCGACAGAGAAGAGTAGAGAGATGGTCGTGAATGGGTTGGGGGATCAGATAGGCTAGATGGAGCGTCCAACTTTGTGGTTTGGAAGGCCAGGATCCTGTCCATTCTAGATAAACATCGTATCAAGGCCTTCGCCTTGAGGGATGATCGCTGTGCCATGAGTGCTCACACACCACTTGAGCGGAAGTGGGGAGACATTGAGTTGTAGTCAGACGATCTACAGGCGATGAGGCGCAGGATCCTCGAGGTACCCAGCCTTTTGGATTAGACCTTGCTACAAGAACCCCGAAGAGGAGTAGCAGTACTGGCAGATGTCAGTAGAGATAGATGCAGATGGAGCGACATAGGGAGCTACAGTGCAGGATTCCCATGACAGCGTGAGGTAGCAATGCGAGAACCACGGGAGTGTTGCACTAGTGCAGGATGGCACAGAAAGGTGTACGACAGCGCGAGATTCATAGAGTTGTTGCAGAAGTGCAAAGGTCAAAGAGGGAGCACTTGTCAGTGTCAGAGAGAGCTTCAGCATCAAGAGCATTTCTAGCCTAACAAAGATGTCAAAGTTGGGGGATCAATCACTTACTTCTCAGTAACTAAGTTGCAGTGTGTTGGCATTATGATGTATGTGTTGTACTTGATGGCAAACCACTTATAGCAGAACAACTCACTTGTATATGGTAACTAGATGAAGAGATATCAGATGTGACAGAATGCATGACAGTAGTGTTTACAGATATGATGAAATGCAGGGCAGCTTCAAGGAATCAGTTCAGAAGGCAACTCACTCAAATGAAATATCACAGTATAAGCAGGTAAACAGCAAAGAATTACAGATCAGTCTTCACAGAATGAAGAAAGAGAGGTATACGCAGGTTCACCGTTGACCAAGTTGCGTATACACGCAGGTTCACTGTATACAAGTCGCGTATACGTCTACATGCACTTTCACAGAAGGAAAAGCGCGTATACCTTGGAAAACTAAATTTTTGGTCTGAAGTATTTAGTCCAAGATATCTGGTCCGAGGTATTGACCCCAGGTATTGGGTCCAAGGTATTGGTCCTAAGTGGTTTTGGTCCATGGTATTGAGAAAGGCCTAAAACTATAAAAGGAGGATAACATCATTAGGCCAAGGTGTGCATGTATCGAATATCTAATGAAATGTGAGATCTAATATGCAGGCTATTGGCTTATGGTGTTGTGCTGGATCTGAACCAAGGATGAACCTTAGCATTTGATGAAGGATAAGATCTAATGATGTATAAGGATCTTAAGGCTTGAAGTCAATTATCTTTATGTGGTTTGATCATATATCTGAATAACTGGCACATGTTGTAGTCTGTAAACATGATGATCTAGGTATGACTGAACTCTGGAATAGTTGTAATGTTTAAATCATCATTTACAGATATGTATGCAGGTTCACTTTAGAAAAGAAGCGTATACACATTGGTTTGCATATCAAAGCAACGTATACATCATAAATTTGATTTGCAAATCTGTAAGCTGGTTCGCTTTGAGGAAAGCGCGTATGCACTCAGGTTCGACACATGGAAGTAGCGTATATCTTATGAAATATGTTTTAGTTGCTTCTGTTTGCTATTGCAATGTTCTGCGTTCTGGCTTGGGCTCTGGTTACTGTATTTTGGTGACAGCATTCTAAATGATCAGATTGATGGGTTGTCAAAGTGATTGATAGATTCGGTTGTGGTTGGTTCAAAAAGAGATTGGTTGATGCAGATATATTTGTTGATTGAATGATGTTGTTGATGGATCCAATCTAAAAATTTATGAAACGTGGTCCCTGGAAGAAAAGAGAAGGTTGTAGCCTTCTGTAGGCCGGCACCTACGTAATAGTAAACATATCAGCTAGTACAAGAGCTAGGGGTTGTAGCTCCCTTCTAGTAGAAGCTGAAAAACGAGAGAAGGTTCTAGCCTTTTGCAAGTAGAAGCCTGTGTACTAGTATAAGACTGCACTTGTACAAAAATTGTAAACAAAATTTTCTTATTATTAAAAGAAGACAGAGACGATAGCAGCAGGTGGTTTTCACCCACATTGGGTTTCCACCTTATATCTTGGTGTTCATGTGTGTTGCTTATGTGTGATGCTTTATTCTGTTTTTACTGCACTGTATAATGAATTCATGATATACTAGTTAAAGTTCAATGCATGATAACTTGGTAAATCAAAAGATCTTTGCATATATGCTAGTTGTCGTTGCATTAAGTACAGTTGCGTATACACGCTAGTTCACTAAGATGAAATAGTGTATACAAATCAGTTTTGAAAATTAAATTATTGACCTGATAAAACTAATTCACCCCCCCAATCAGTATTATTTCCAACATAGTGCAGTAGTTAGCAGTGGTAGTGCTATGGGCAACACGATGCAGCATGTTGAGAGGGGTTGTAGTGTAGATGTAGCAATGGCAAGGCCATGGGCAGCAGCACAGATGCAGAAGGAGTTGCAGTACAGATGCAGCAGTGGCAGTGGCAAGGCCATGGTAACAGTACAGGATGCAGCAGTGTAGGGGATGTTGGGCAACAGGCCTATCATTAGCACAGGGACCGATGCCGGATGACCAGAGTAATGCTTAGCGAGGAGTGTTACTAGAGCACAATCCTCGCTAAAAGGGACTGTTGATTTCGGGTAGCACTGGATGTGCTCTAGCCACGAAAATTGGTGGAGAGGCTAAGGCACATGAGATCTCCAATGCCCAGAAAGGGTTTGGGCAGATTCTAAACAGTTTGGGAGATATTAAAATAATTAATATTTTTAATGTAGTCCCTAAGTCTAAACTTAAGGAAAATAAAATATCAATGTGAATTAATATAAAACTGTGTTAGAATGGTCCAAAATTCATGGATCAAGACAGATGTAACCTTAGCCGTTGATTAAGGACTTAATCTCGGTCGTTGATTTGTCAACGTGAAAAGTATAAGAGGAGGCTTGAGGGTCACTTGGAGAACAGACCAAGAGATCAAGATTTCGACTTTCTGGCGCTGGGTTTGCTAAAAACGTTGAGAGAGTGATATGGAGATGCAGCTGAGGGGCAGTGAATATAGAAGCAAAGAGGCAGAGATAGTGTCGGGAGGATCAACGCAACAGCCAAGAAAGCTGACGCAGAGGGCAGAAGCAGAAACTGTCGGGAACAGCTGGAACTGTCGAGAACTGCCGAAACAGTCGGGAAAGATGACATAGAGGGCAGAAGCTGGAACTGTCAGAACTGACGGGAAAGCTGACGTAGAGAGCAGAAGCCGAAACTGCCGAGAATAGTCGGAACTGTCGGGAACTACCAGAACTGCCAGGAACTGCCTCGAAAGTTGATGTAGAGGGAAAAAGTTGGAACTGCCGGGAACAGTCAGAACTGCCGAGAAAGTTAACGTAGAGGGCAAAAGTCGGAACTGCCGAGAACAGTCGGAACTGTCGAGAACAGTCGGAACTACAGAGGGAAAAGGAGGCTGACGTTGGGGTTTTTCCTAGGGCAGATTGAAGCTGAGGAGTTGCCGTAGTGTTTATCCAGGGTTTCAGCTGGAGCATCTGCCTCCGAAGGAGAGGTACTACTGTCGAGATTTTTCTCTATTGGGTGAACCGGATTTGGCACCTAGATTGTATTCTGAAACTGCTTAATAAATCAAACCCTCAGATAGCTACACCAATTTTCCCGCATTGGGTTTTTCCAGGGACATTAATCCAAAAATAACGGTGTCATTTGTGTGCTTGTTTCTGTTTCCTTCAATTGATGATCTGTAATGTGTTGAGCATGTACTTGTATTTATTTCCAATATTTACATGGTAAATAACTTGTTAAGTAACAGAACAAGTACGTAGGAATAAATCAGTAAAGTGCATGAAGGGTTTCTAACATGTCAGACTTAGAAATTCCACCATGGATCAGGTGCATCTTCCTCATCTAATAAGTGAACCACGAGCAATCTTTGAATGGTTGTGGGGATCCATGGAGTGATGTTTGTTGTTGTGGAGGCCGATTGCTCTACACACTCCCTACATTTTCCAATGAAGCCCTACAAGGTCAAGACCCCATATAGGGAGACCAAACCCAAATGGAAACCACCAGCAATCTTGCATAAGATCGAATGCTTCCTCATGCCTTCCAGCACACCAAGCCATTAAAGAAATAAAGTAAAAGAGTTTATAAACCATGGATAACAAGTGAGCACTTCATAATGGGGTTTGGCATGTGCTTATGTCTCCCAACTCCAAATAGGGTTAACCAAGCATCCTATTAGGTGATTTCTACCTCTAAATGTGGTGGTATGTCCATGGTACATCCTTCAAATGGTGGTGGCACGTGGCATAATGATGGAATGGAGTAGGGAATGAAAGGAGGCAACCTGGATCACATGCCATGGTACAAAGGTAGCTAAGGGTAGAAGGGAGCAATCATGGTGGATGAGTTACCCCGGCCTTGATTTTTCCACCCTTCTTCATATGCCTTTTGCCTTTTCATGATTTTCTTTGGTTAACTGCTCAAGGCTCTAGGTAATGAGAACATGACGCGTAAAGTATAGCAGTGGATATCCCTTATAAGGTGGGGCAGTTCATTGCCCACCGGGGGTTGGACAACATGGGTTCCTGAATGATAAAGAAGGTTCATCGAGGGCCATGTAGGAATCAAGGTGATGGCCATGGAATGAGGTAGAGCTCATGTCATGGCTTTTGCCAACATGCTAAATGCTTTTGTATTGTCCATTTTTTGCATTTTGTGGTACAATTTCCTATTGAATGTGGCCAATTATGCTTTTTCTTTTTCTTTTAGCCGCATCAACCTTTGGGCATCATTCCAAGCCCAAGCCAAGATGTGGGGCAAGGGGAGGGTGTCCCTGACCCTATGTGGACCTAGTGGAGGAATATGGACCCAAGTGGGAGGAGACATGATTAGGGGTGTAATGAGCGGAAGGGGAGTAAATATGTGAATTGGGGAGTGGGACCACGCAACCCAAATTAGGGTTCCCCACGCAGTACCATCCCTAAAACCAAAAGGTCAGTAAAAGAGATCCCATAGGACTAGGGTGCAAGGTTAACATCCCACAAGAGACCTAGGGTACAAGATCGCAAACTTGGACCACTCTTTCGTTGAATCCCCTCATTAATCCATGCCCAAAGTTTCCATGATAAATAAACTAGAATACTCAACTACCAAATAAAAAGGCATACCTTTAGGTATGGTAGGCTCACCTTCAAACATATGATCACGACCGATGGGTGAGGGACCACATGGCTGGCTCAAGTGGCGGAGAAATGGCACATAGAACTAGTTAGTGGCTACGAGGGGCTGTTGGTTGCCAGCTGAGGACCATCATGGAGAAAAAAATTCTCCTAAGGATATCACCCACAAAATGGTGGGTAACAGGGCCAACTTTTAAATCAAGAACTGGACATGCTTCTACACCACTTTGGACACCTCCAAGTGACCCTCAGGCCTCCTCTTATACTTTTCTCGTTGACAAATCAACGGCCGAGATTAAGTCCCTAATAAATGGCTAAGATTAGATATGGCTTAATCCATGACTTTTGGACCATTCTAACACAGTTTTATATTAATTCACATTAATATTTTATTTTCCCTAAGTTTAGATTTAGGGACATCATTAAAAATATTAATTATTTAAAGATCTCCCAAACTGTTTAGAATGAAACCTGTTCTGGGTATTGGAGATCTCATGTGTCTTAGCCTATCCACCAATTTTCGTGGCTAGAGCACATCCGATGCTACCTCAAATCAACAACATCCTCTAATAAACCAACCTACATCTTCTTACATCCTAGGCCAGTACACATACCTCTGCAAATTGGCGATTTTCTTCCTAACACCAAAATGCCTTACAACCTTGGAGGTTTAAGTCTCTCTAATCAACTGCAGTTGCTCCCCTTTAGGAACACATAGCTTATCTAACCTGTAGAGTAACACATTCTAGGGATGATAGTCAATTGTATTGTCACTATCGTCCACATGACTCTGGCCCTGTAGCTATTGATACATCTCCCTGAAGTCCTCATCCTTATGTCCCTTTGTATGCATCCTGGGTGAAAGGTTCCATGTGCATCAACATTCCCAAAGTTGTGATTTTTTATGCAAGTGGCCTTGAAAGCATGTTGGCCAATTTGTTTGTGTTGCGCTTCTTATACTTTACCACTAAATGAAACTTTTATAAAAACCCCATCCACTTGTAGTTTTCGGTCTATTTTAACTTACTCTAGGACTACGGGTACTACTGTGGCAAGTGATCTATGTGGATGACAATTTCCTTTCCCACTAGATAGTGTTTCCACTTTTCAATAGCTTGTAAGGTAGAGGCTCCATGTCATCGATAGGGCAGTTGAAAACCACACCATGAAAAACTTCAAAATGATAGGATACATGCCTTCCTCCCTGTATCAAGACCACTCCCATAACATACCCACTCACATCCATCTCCACTTTGAAAGGTTGTTGCATGTTTGGTAATGTAATAACCAATGCTTGATTGATTTTCTTCTTCATATCTTCAAAGGCCTTCTGTTGACTCTCCCCTCACTGGAAAATCCTGCCACTCGTTGTTATGATGTGGAGTGGTGTAGCTATTGCAAAAAATGAGGCTATGAATTTCCTCACATATTGTGCCACCCCAAGGAAACTCTTGACCTCAAAAACATTTGTAGGCACAAGTCACTTCATGATGGCCTTCAAGATCTATCTTGAGCTGCTCTCCACCAATGACATAGTCTAGATAGTAGATACACCAAAAACAACTATGCAAACCCACATTTTTTTAGATTTGCTAATAGTTAACACTTCTTCAAAATATCTAGCAACCAGATCAAGTGTGAAATTAAATGTGACATAAGACAAATGTTGGTTATGAATGCAATTCTCAACATTTTTATGTGGTCATTTTTATGAAGGGCACTACTTGGGAAACCCTAATTTTGGTAGCACATACCCATTTTCCGTTCCACATTTTTCACTCCCCTCCACACATTACAAGCCCTATTTTATCATTTTTCCTCTTTTGGTCCACATGACCACTGGGTCAACAAGGCACTGGTACACCCCTCCCCTTGTCCACATGTTTGCGCCAGACCTGGAAATGTTGCCCCAAAGGTTGACGTAGCTAAAAGAATGTTAAAAGCATATCATGGCCACAAGCAAGAAACAAAAGAAAAGAATATTATAAAATGAAAAAGATAGTCGAGACATTTAAATAGCATGTGGAAAAAAAGCCAAACATGAGCTCTACCCCATAGCATTATGGCCACTACCCTAGTTCCTAGGACCCATGAGCCCCGCATCATTAACAAACCCATGCACATCCCAACCCATGGTGGGCGATGAACTACCCCACCTTAAGGGGGTAATAGTTGTTTATATCATACATAGCATGCTCTCATCTCCTGGAACCCCGAATAGTAATACAAAGAAATATCAATAACAGGCAAAAGGCGAATGAAGAAGGGTGGAAAAACAAAGGTCGAGGTAACTCATGTATCCATGATTACTCCCTCCTATATCTATACACCCAAGTATGTGGACATCCCTCATCATTACCATCCTTGAGCCCGTGGCATTTGGCTTTGAGACCCATGTCCCCATCCATCTCATCATTTATTCACATGACCCATATCACTTGAAGGATTTACCTTGGACCTGTCTTTCCCCTTAGGGACTGGGAACACCTAATAGGGTTGTTTATTAGTCACTCCTACCTAGGGAGTTAACACTATTACGAGCTTAAAGCCCCAAATTTGGAAGGGAAACCCATTATGAAATCTCAATGTGCCCTTGATTAACAGATTAGTTCACGTAGATGCACTAATGAATTATTGTACCCGATGGTGAGGAAGCACATTGGATCTTATACACTAATGAATCATTGTACCTGATGGTGAGGAAGCACATTGGATCTTATATGTAATTGGCAAGCGGCTTCATCATGGGTTGGGCAACTTAATTGGAGCCCAAGCGCACTAGAAGATCATATTGACACTCCTAGGGGAAGTGTTGAGAGGCATGCGACTCCATCATGTGTTAAGGCACCATTTTATGCTATGGGCACCTTCAGCAATCTGTTCATTGCCCCACATTATACGTGAGATGATGCACTTGGACCAGTGTGCCCCAGCCAGCTTAGCATATTATGCCAGTTGATCCAAGGCCCATAGGCGGTTTTATCTCACCCTTGAGACATGGGAGGGAAAGCAACATCATCAAAGCCCTCACTGGGAGCATTATACAAGCTATTTTATCACTAGGAGACAACATTTGTGTCCCAAACCCAATTTGGGGCCCCACATTATGACTTGCATGGAGATCAAGGGGTCATGCCCTTGTTCGAGATTAATAGAGCCCTCTCTAACATTTTGGCACAAAGAGGACTCCATATGGTCCTCCAATAGACCGACATCAGCATGACATCATCAACTCAGCTTGCATTTGGATGGCTAATTTATAATTTGTAAAGGCTATTTGGTCGCCCTGTTACCTAGGCTTGTTTCTTGCCCATTGTTTTAATGTTTTGGGGGCTAATTAGGCTAATCCGACTTAGTGAGGTTCATATAAATAGAACTCACTCACTCCCATTTGTGAGAAATCATCATCATAACTTGGATTCTTCTCTTGTAAAAGAACTTGCACCTTTTCCTTGCATCTATTGGAGGTTTCTTCGATGCATTTTGACATTTGGAGGTGAAATTTTCAATCTTCTTTGGAGCTATCTCGTGATTTACAAAAGGATATATCATACTATCATCCTGTAAGTGCTTTTTGTTGAATATGTTCTTGGAATAATGTCTAACATATGGAATTGATGTAACTAAGTTAATGCTCTTGTGCCCTAATTTGTTGAATATCATTTTGGAAAGCTATTTGGTTCTCAATTGCATATGCTACCGATTGTATGGCAAATGATGAATGTTCCTAGTGGATGCAGTTTTGTCATCTTGCATGAAACTCCATAAATTTTGAGTAGGTAAATGTTGAAGGTTGGTAGTTGGGGCATCAACCTTTAACCTCCTTAAGGAGGATTTTGGCCAATTTAAAAGCATCTAGAACAACATAGCCCAAAGGACTAGGCACTAGTCCAAGGATTTTGCTGATCAAACTCCTCTTTCTCCATATTTCTCCTCCTAAATTACAGTCCCCTAAAAGTAGGGCAGAAATCTAAGGCTTGCAACAAAATTTTAGGGAGGTGATTTTTTGGGAATTCGAGGATCCAAACATCAAGCTCAGGGTCTAGGCTACCTATGCTTCAAGTTTCATGGGCATCCGCCCAAGTTTCATCCATAAAATGTCTTGCCCTAGGTGCTACTCAAAGACAGAAAACCTAGGCCTTTCTCTCTCATCTTGGGGCCTTCTTTGAAGGTTGTATGAGCATAGTATTCGGTAGAATAAATCTCAAGAAGCCCTTTTTTCTCTTTTCCTTGATCTTGGGAGTGCCTTGGAAGTATTTCTTCCCACTATTATTCATAAAACCCAAGGTCTAGCGTGAGTCTTTCCTAGGTCTCTCAAAGGGAGCAAAGAGCCTCTTGGAAGTGGTAAAGTATCACATACAGCTTATTTGAGAGGTCCTACACTATCCTTTGGAGTCTTGATCTTAGGAATACATATTACCATAACAAGTCTCAAACCCTACATCTTGATCTCCTCCTAGGCCTTTCTTGGAAAGCGTTTAGCTTCCTTGAAGCATTGAGCCATTTGTTGTGTCTCTCCTTGAATGGGCTTTGCGGAATCACATCGTACCTAAATCATTGATCTATTCATTCTAAGTGATTCCCTTCCTACTGAGACTCCTACCATCAATGAAAGTCCATAAATAGCAGCAGGCTTTGACTGAGGTGACTAACAGTGGGTCATTGTCCCATTGTTAGCACTTAGCCTAGCTCTCTATCTTGTAGAGTTTCCCTCTCCAAGGGCTACTAAATTGTGTGGTAACAAGACCGAGTTAACTTAGCTCAGTGGCAAGTCAAGCATGTTAAAAATTCAAATTATGTAGCTGCGGTCAGTTTTTAAGTCAACAAAGTCAAAGGGAAAATAATTATTATTTTAAATTGTTCAAGTCAGCCCTAAGATGACAGGTCAGCACCACCTCTTGAAGGGGTTTGACCCTTGGTCCAAACCCACTTGGTTTGACCCATATATATTGACATTCAATCCTCCTCATTTGGCATCATCTCATCATCAATTCGGATCTGCTCAAGAAGGCTTCTGCTCACACGTGCGGAGGACAAAGAAAACATTTTGACCAGCAAAGTTTGACCTATTCTATTTCTGTTTGACCAGCGTTGACTTGGCATTTTCTGGGCTGCATTGACTGAACCTTTGACTAGTTTCTTGAAGCAATATTCTGGCACCTTTGACTAAAGATTGACCGATTTTCTGGACAGAGATTCTGGCATTGAATTTTCTGTTTTGACTAGCTTTGACTGCAGGTCAAACTGGGCAGTTTGAAGAAATTTGTCGAAGTACCAGCAGGGCCAAAAGTCGGACCCTTTGACCTCAGTTGACCAAGAGCAGCAGCAGGCCAAATTTCAGCCTCTTTGACCATATTTGCCGTATGAGCAAAAGCTTCACTTTCTCTTTTTTGACTTGGTTGGACTTGGAATAACTTATGGTTAATGCAATAATATTTTGACTGAAAAATCAGATGTTCATTTTGATTGAATTGAAAATTTTCTCCTAATAAAGGATTTGCCAGGTTTTTCCCTGGTTTAAGTTTTCACAGGACAATTTTTTCTGGCTCTAGTGTGTTATTTGTCTTACTGTGATTTCCACTGCCCTACTGTATTTATAGTTGAAATTTTCTGAAGTGTAATACTGTAATTGCTATATGATCTGGAATGTGCTAAACAAGTAATTGTATCATTGGAAGTAATTATCTGGCAGAAAATTTGTGCTTGTTTTAATTCCACTATAAAAATCAACAAAGCAGAGCTTCAATTAGGGTATTCAGACAACCTAGTAATTTTTTCAACCATGATATTAATATCTTCGAAGGGCTTCATAAGGTCACATGTTTCTGGTAGATCATTATTTAACTGAGAGGGCAGTCATTGTCAGATTCATTGGCAGATGGCCATGAAATAATAGTTCATTTTTCCTTCTATCAAGACTTCATGTAAACAAGAATAAGCATTTTGGCATGAAACTTTAAAGCTGTAAAAGCCACCTTTGCAATATTGGTATGGGTAGCTTCAACTCCAAAGGAAATTTAGACTCAATACCATCCTATGTAAACGTAGTTAAACTCCATAAAATTGGGCTCGTAAACTAGTTCCAGCCAATCCCACCATATATATACTAGCTACAAATTGTTTAAAATAAAAATCCATGTCATTAGTAAAAGAAGCAAGGTTCTAGAGGGGCTTGGATGGAAAAACATAGTAACACCCATTACAAGTTTAAAAGATTGCTTCTTTTTGTGTGTGTGTGTGTGTGTGAGTGTGTGTGTCAAATTGCTAGGTCTTTGTTTTATGATTTTTTGTTCACAGTTTGCCACTGGTTGATTTCACAATTTCAACTTCTAAAGTTAATTGTTTTTTTCAATCTTAAAAATTAACTGTAGACAAGCATAGGTAGATGACAAGAATTTGTCTTCTGTGCTTACGATTGATATATTACACACAATCAAAACATAATTTCCAGCATGTAAGTTAGATAACTACTACTGAAAGCAAATATTCTTCCATAAAAAAAATAAAATTCCTTCTATCAACATCAAGAGAAATATGCCTATAATAACTATCAATACTTAGAATAAATATAAGGGATCAGGATTTGCCAAACCTGGTGAATGGGAGGATACATGGAATTTGTGCACACTGGACACTCCAACAGTTCATGGACACTACTAGCAGCAGTAATGTTAGATTTGACAGTAACACGATTGGTGTTCTTCACTTCACCCATTTCTGGATCTAGTGAATTCAGTGGAGATGGATCTAAAACTTCTGACAAGTCATGTATGTCTGCACAGTGGATCTTGCCTGATGCCATCTCTCTATTGAAACAACGAAAGTAGTTGTTATTGCAACCTTAAAATTGAGTAGATATCCCCAAAGCCTCTTGAATGCTATCGACCAACAACTAGAGCAACACCCTCAGTTGAAAAGATATGCCCGCTTTTTGGAAGCAGAAACAAATTTCAAGTTATGCCAAGAAGTTATTCAAGTATCTTAAGCAACAGAATACCAAAGTTCTAATAAAGAACTTTCTAAATGTGACATACACTTCAACGTGCAAAATATTGAAGAAAAGCTTCCCGTACCTGCAAGAAATGTCAATCAGCAAATTAAACCAGTCTGTTAAAAGAAATGTCAAATAATAACACCAAGTTATTGTTTGAAATGAATGAAACAGGCAGTGAACTCGTGTGTGTCTGCGTGTGTGTGAGTACCAAACCAATCAATTTAACTAGTTATTTCTTATTGTGTGCTATTTAACTTACAATAAGAACACGACAAGAGCAGTAATTTTTCTAGACTTTTAAGTTCTGTTCATAGATGGTAATATTATAAAACACAAAATCCCTAAAGTATTGGCCAAGTCAACAAGTTCTCAATCCTTGATACTGAGTGAAAAAACCATTTCATAAAAGGAATATAAAATCAGTTTACAATTACGTATCATGTTATATCAGGAGCCATCATGTTCTGAAACTATGACAATAGAAGAAATTCCAAGCAAGGTTAACAACAATGAACAATATATTCATTTTGAAGGGTTCAGGCAAAATATGTAATTAACACTCAACATGAGTGAGAAAAATAAGTGAAACCACGCCAAAATCTCATCCTTCAAAATTTTCAAAAACATAAAAGTTCTAAAAAAAATGATAGCTCAATGTTCCAAGCAAGATTGAGACTTGGTGCAGCAACAGAGGTAGACCGGTGCAACAGCAGAGGTTGACTTGGTGCAACAGCATAGACGGACTTGGTGCAGCAGCAGAAGTGGACTTCGTGCAACAACAGAGGTGGACTTGCTGCAGCAGCAGAGGTGGACTTTGTACAACAGTGGAAATTGAACAGATGATTGTGAAAGGGGACTGAAGACTCCTTCAGACTAGGTCTGCAAAAGTCTTCAGAACTTGAGGAGCATTAAATTCTCTAGGGAGTGTTTTAGTTACATCCAGCTTGACTGGTAAAGTGTTGTATGTACATCATACATAAATGAGATTTTTGTTGAGCCAATTACTGTGTGCTCTTCTTGATGTGATGGTTCATATTTTCTGAATTGTTGTTGATGCTCTGAATGTTGAAGGAAAGATTAAGTAATCAATTGAAAAAGTAGGAAACACTGTTTCACCCCCTCTCAGTATTTCCAACTCAATAATAAGTAAAACTACATAGCAATTAATAGGTTGAGCCACCAAGGGGCTACTTATTTATGTCGAGGGGGTGAGGTAGGGAGAAACCCCACTTGGCTCTTTTATTTTGCAGGTGGATCACTCTGAACAATTGGACCTGTTGCACCTATTTTGTCACAATTCCAAAGAAGCAATTGTACAAAAATGTTCAAAGTTCTGAATCATCAGTCAGCCAGCACTTTGACGTATAATTGTAAACCCGAATTTTGTAAATTGTAATGTAAATGATGCTAGTACGATAGTTTAATTATGTAACAACCTAAGTAAGCCTATGATTTGGGCGACAAATTTCATCCTAGGAGGTTTTTCATCTTATCGCATTATGTGTGTTTCTAAACATAGATGATCAGCAGAGTTTTTCCCTCTAGCTTAAACCCCAAAGCTAGGGTGGAATTTATTGACAAAGTCTTAGTTGAGTCCTAGTGTTATATCGAGCCTTCGTAAAACTGGTTTGGGAATAATTTAGTTATTTAGCTAAATTATTTTATTACAGATCACTAGCTCTACTAGATCATATTGTGTCGCAGAATTTGGTAAACATTTTGAGGTTCTATAACGAATCGGTATTCCCCCTTTGAGAGTTGAAATTGTAAATATCTATTGTAAAAAAAAATTAGTGCATAGTCCATCGCAATCAGACAAGATGGCTAAAGTATTTGAGGGTGGAAAAATAATTAATCCCCTCAACTGTCACTTATTTAATTTTTCTAGCAAAATAAAAATTAAATCCTAAACCTGAAAATTAATTAATATAGAGACAAAAATAAATTCTAAAGAAATTAATTTCTCCAACTCGAAAATGACCAAAAAAATTCGTCGGTCAAAAGGAAGTTAATTTTTTGAGGTCCCCCAACAAGGCAAAAATAGATATTTTAAAAAAAAATTGACCCCTTGGACCTTGGTGGTTAAATCAAAATCAAATTTTTGAAAAAATTAATCGAAAATATTTATTTTTGGGTTAATAAAATATGGTTTTTATGAGAAATTCAAAAATTCCTAAAAGATAAATATTTTCGACAGCATAGATTAAAAGATGACCAAATATTTATCAAAGGCCGAGATTGTATTGACAGGATCAAGCCAACTAGACGTTATTTTCCACTTCGAGAATTTATCTATAAATTAGAAGTCATTTTGCTCTCATGTCATGATGAAATTGGTGACTCTAATCTATGTAATTTTGTAACGTTGGTGTTGTTCCACTGATCTGCTGATAACGTTTGAAATATCATAATAAAAGACTTTTGGGTTCAATTCATGGTGTTCTTTGTCCGATGATCTGTGTTATGTGTCGGTTATGTGCTTTCTGTGAAAATTCTGAAACCCAGAATCCTATTGCAACACCTAGAAATAATACTCCTAATTGTCAAATTAATTTATCAATTTATTTATTGTTTGTTACAGCAAATATTGAATCAATTACAATGCAACCTACACAAATAAACTGAGGAAGAAATACTAGCACACACACATAAAATGACAGATATTTTTGGACAAAAGTCCCTGGAAAAACCCAACTTGGGAAAACCGGTGCAGCAACTGAGGGTTTTATTATTAAACAACAGTTAAATCTGAGTACAATAATCTGGATGTCGAATACTGGCAATCCTGCAAAGAAAACTGGAAAAAATATCTTGAGCGAAATTACCCTCACTGCCAGCAATCCCAGCACTCGACATCTCTCTGAAAATCAAGTCGTCCTCCTAGCTTTGCGTAGCTACTGTGTCACCTCCATAGTATGCTACACACTCTGCCCGGAACAACTAAAAATCAAGCCATCTCGCCTTTTACTAACTGGGAAACTGGCCCTCAGACACTCTAGAAATACTTTTCGGCCTCTGGAACTGAAATCCAGCTTCACCCCACCAAAATCGAACTTGCTCATTGAAGCCTTTGTGTTGCCTCTACACTGCTACTTGGAGAAATCTCTACCTTTCAATGCAACTACACTCGCTGGACCTAGAATGCCTCCTCCAGCCTCACTGTCTCTGCCCCTCTGTCACTGCTTCAATCTCACTGGCTCTCTCTCCAAAAACTGACTGCTGCTACTCTGGAAATTGATCTGCTCATGAAATCGAAAATTGTGAAGTGTCTTCTCCAAGCCCCAATGACTTCTTCTTATAATCCTCTGTCTGTGGGAGTTTCTAAAAAATTAATACCTTAACTTAATAAATTATGATTAATTAATCATATTCCCTAAGCTTAAAACTTAAGAAATATTTAAAAACTTACTAATAATCTAATTAAGTCATGCATTCTAGCCTCCAAAAAAAATTCAAGGCTAGAACAAATCTAATGCTACAAAATCTAACACTTTCCTATATTTTGCTTAAAATTTTATAAGCTTGTTTATTCATTTGATGGTGATAAGAACCAATGTTGCGAAAATCGCGATCAGGATTAAATCGACGAGGGGAAAAAATCGAAAATAAATAAAAATAAATAAAAATAAAAATAAAAAATAAAAAATATAAAATAAAATAAAAAATAAATAAAAATAAAAAAATATAAAAATAAAATAATAATAATCATAAAAATCGGAAAAAATCTTTAAAATACAAAAATATTCATTTTTTTTCAATTTTTTTAATATCTAAAGCATCTATAACATAACATTAATACATTGACACATAAATATGATAAAACAACCAATATATAATATGTGTAATATCATTTCTAGTGCTACATCACACATAACAGTGAATCATGTCCTAATTAATAAGTCCTGACTCCTGAGTCCCAGCTCAGCCTCAAAATATCAACAAAAAATATAATAATGTATATCACATCATGAGTCATAATGTCATATACAATGAAATGAACCAAATAACTAATATTATTGATTTCCTTTGCCCCTCTTGCGAGAAAATGCAATAGATTTCCCTTTCCCTCTAGATGTAGATGCCGGTGGAATTAGCAGTGGACTCTGTAGCGCTCTAGAAGTTGAAAAACTAAGAGCTATAGGAGGTAGACCATGTCCTCTACTGATAGCAAGGGTAGCCTGAGTAGGTGGTGTCACCTCCTCCTCCTGTTGCTCCTCCTCCTCCTCCTCCTCCTCCCCCTCTACGTCTTCCACTACCTCCTACTCTAACCAATCATCGGCAAACTCCATGACAAGCCTCTCAGCCTCAACGCTCCATGCAGCAGTGGTGTCAATCTCATCCAATAAGATAGCCTCCATATCAAGTATTTTCTCAAGTTGCCTCACCCACAATCAAAGATTGTAGTAGACGTAGACCATGTCATTAAGTCGTTGGGACTCCAACCTGTACAAAGATCATAAAATAATAATTATAAATATATATATATATATATAATATATATATATATATATATATTATTTAATGAATTCAAAAAATTAATTGGAAATTTGGAATATTTTAAGTTTTAAGGTTAACCTGTTGCGCTTCTTGTTGTGTATTTTTTCAAATACACTCTAGTTGTGCTCGCACCCTGAGGAGCTACATGTTTGGTTGAGGATTCCAATGGCAAACTTTCGCAGATGGGGTACTCTGTCACCATAGCTTCTCCACCATGCATCTACAACAAAATCACAAATAAGATAAACATAAGAAAAAAATGAAATTTGAAAGTTGAAGCAAAGTATGAAGTTATGAACTTGAAGAAACAATGAAATTTGAAACAAACTAAAAAATACATGGCATTTTAGTCTTCCTATCAACCAAAGCCATCTCAAAACTAAATGTGCAACCTGCCATCCTGTATCTCTCCATTTCTTTGGAGATTTTTGCACCTTTTGCTGAAGATCGCACCATCCTCTGAACACAAGTTAAGAATCCATCCATGATCTAAGCATCATATAAGAACCCACATGGGCAAGAAAATGCGGGATTCATGTGGATCCCTGCCACATGAATGAACGATGGAGTGTGTTGTTCCATCGTTCATCAATCACTTCCCATAGGAAGAATTGTTTCTGAAACCCCTCATCTCCCTTATCATCATAGTAGGCATGAATGGATTCTTTGATCATGTCCATGACCTCATACAAATAGCCCATTGCGGGCTTGTCACCTTCAACTAATCGAAGAACTTTTACCAAAGGTTCAGTAATGTTCCACACCTCCGCACTTCCGCCCAGAAGTTTTCCTGATATGAAACTAATCTGCAGATGGCCTCTCCCTCTAGTTTGCGACTAAATGTCAAAGCACGCCACTCATCTGAAAGAAACATTCTCTTCACATCCCACATAGAATTCAAGAGGGATTGAAGAGATATGAAACTAGTCGCAAATCGTGTAATGGCAGGGCGCACCAACTCCTTGTTGTTGGTGAATTTTCTTATCAAGCTAAGCACAGATGCATGATTATATATAAATTTTGTAATGCTTTTTGATGAGTCAACAATATCTTTAACAAAGGAAATTTTTCCTATGTCGTCCAACATCAAACCAATACAATGTGCAACACACGGTGTCCAAAATAAAGTAGGATGTCTCTCCATAAGCATCTTGCCAGCAGCAACATAATTTGCAACATTGTCCGTTATGACTTGGAGAACATGTTTTGCACCCACCTCCACAATAAACACATCCAGCAAATCACATAATAATTTTGCATCTTTGATATGTGTAGATGCATCAACGGATATTATAAACATTGTCTGCTTGGGACAATTAACCAAGAAGTTTATAAGACTTCTCCCCTTTTGGTCGGTCCAACCATCTGACATCACAGTGTGTCTTGTTTGTGCCCATGATGCCCTAAACTCCTCCAATCTTCTGGTGTAGTCAACATTTTCATCTTGAAAAATGTGGCCCTCTAAAGTCATCATACGAAGGGATTTTGTACCCTAGGCCAACAATTGCAATAGCATCAACAAAAGGCTGGAAAATAGATTATTCCTTACAACGCTGAAAAGAATATCACTCCAAAGGAGAAACTTGCCCAACAACTTGTCAGTTTGTTCTTTCTCCTGTTTTTTAAGAATTGAAGAGATAGATGGTTGTAAACCAGTGGTGGTTCTAGAAACAAAAAATGATGAGATAGCTACAGGCTTGTTGTAGATATTGACGTTGAAGTAGAACCAGTGCCACTTTCATATTCACCTCCTCACACTCTCCTTGCTAATTGCTTCCTCAAATCTGACTTGGACAGTTTGGTTTGCTCTAATTCTTCCAATGATCTGAGGGCTCTTCAGATGATTTCCGCATTTGTATTGGTGCAAAGCCCTACCTCATGTTCAGGGATTTGTGCAAGGTGATACTTCAATCTATAAACCCCCCGTGTCATATGATGCCCACACAACTTGCAAGACAAGTTTGATCTATCAAACCCTCCATCAGGTTCACCAAATTCCCACAGAGGGTCCAATTTCCTTGCCATGTTTGTAACTTGGTTGAACTCTTGACTTTTAATGTAAGATGAAGCTTGAAGTTGAAACTTGAAACTTGAACCTATGGCACAAGAAAAATTGCAAGTCAAAAAATTAAAATATATATATATATATATATATACATGATGACACAACACATTGAAATTTTGACAACAAAAAAAAACTCAACTCAATTGAACAATAATAGAAAAAATGCACATTCAAACCTAATTAAAAATTATGCAAAAAAATAGAGCACAAAAAAAAAAAAAAAAATTAAACTAATAAATCTAACAATTAAATTTTTGCATTTTTGACCAAAATGAACCCTCTCCATAGTATGCAACAAAAATAAAAATAAAAAAACACCATCAAATCCATTCAAAAATCATTGATAATCAATGGGTTACAAAAACCCAAGGAAAAACAAGAAAAAAACCAAAAAAATGGGCATTTTTGGTGCCCATACCTAGAAACCATGGTTTGCCGAAGAAATTTGGTCTAAACACGAATTTCTCTTGCCTGGGATGCTTAAAACGCTCATTTTTCTCCTCCTATGCCCTAGTAGTCGCCTTCCTCTCCTCCTCAGCTCTCAAACAAGTCCATTGTCTGCTGAAAATGAGAAATAAAACTCATGAAATCGCCTATAAAACACGTTGTCCCAAAAGGTCATGATTTTTGCTACTCGAAAAGCGATTTTTTCAACGATTTTTTCGGAGAGAAAAAATAAAATAAAAATAAAATAAAATAATAAAAATAATTAATATATAATATATATGTATATATATATATATATATATATAATAAAAGAAATTTGTGAAAATCGGGCGATGTTATTGACAGACTTGAAAGATCGCAATTTTTTTAAAACATCACGATTAAATCGCAATGTTCACAACACTGATAAGAACATTCTATTGGTAGATTTTGGGTCTATCTTAGATAATCTAGTTAGTCATATGTCTAACAAGTTTGCTTGAAGAAATATATAGAGTTTGCAGCTACACCGACCCTTGGGCTCCAAGTTCACAGGCTTTGGGAGAAAGCTAACCTTGTTTGGGCTCTAGGTAATTTTCTATGGTTTTCTTACTTCGCTAAGACTGTGAACAATACCATAACTCTCGAAACACATTTGAACTATTCTCATTATTCATCATTTAAAAAATTATTTATCAAAAATATTTTTACTTTCAAGCATTGTACATTCATAAATAATTTTAATTTTTTTTGTAACCTAATTTTTCTAACCCTTGTTTGGCAGCTAGTTGGGGTTTGGCATTTTATTTTAAGTTTTTTGTATATATTGCGGTTTTGGGTGTTTTTATTTTCATTTGTGCAAGTGAGATTCAAGGTACCCCAAAGGATTTGATGGGGTTTTGAGCTAGATCTAGCCCCATGAGGGTAACATCTAGTCTCTATTCTATTTGCAGGGCCATCATCAAAGATTTTGCAGTGAAATTGAGAAAATATGAAAATCCAAAGTGGAATAATATTTTTGTGCGGTCTTTTCCAATTTTTTTACGGCCTCAAGGCCCAGCGTTCCCTTTAAGCCCTAGTCGCTCCCCTTTTCTGGCCTCTTCTCCCTAGCGATGGCTCTTGATCCCCTTGTAGTCACCCTTTAGGGCCTGATTAGGCTTAGCCATAGGCTCTCAGGGTTGTGTCTTCCCTTGTCGTGGGTTTTTAGCCCCTCAACCTGCCTCCGTTTCCACTGTCGTGAGCTAAAGAGGCCTCGATCTCTCTCTTCTTCCTCATCTCCTGCCCTCAGCTTGCCTTATCTCCTCTTTATCGTCCTTTCTTGCTCTCTCTACCTCGGCAACAGCCTCTTCGAGGTTATCCCTTGGGTGTCACAGACCTCTACAAGGCCATGGCCTTGAGCTGCAGGCCCTTAAGGCCTTGAGCCCTCCTCACTGTGGACCTTTCTTGGCCTTTGGCCCTTCTCTACCCCAACGCTCACCTCCCAAGGCCAATCGTTGCCCGATCTTACACTCTTAGCCTCATCTTGCCTTTATGTTGGGTCATCCTTTGATTTCAGAAGCTAACATTTGGTGTTTTGCAGCAAAGTTGGCTAAATTTTGTGGTTGCAGGTAGACTCTCCATTAGAGAAATCTTGGACAAAGGCTTCTAGCAAATCTTCTAGGCCTTGAGCCTAAGTGGTTTGCCCTCAAAACCTCTATTCTCCTTACTGTTTTGCTACACCTCTCCGATAATTTTCTAACAGTGGTTAATAATCATCAAAATAGCCTAAATCACCTAACAACTTATCTAAGTAAATTGACAATTCATTCCAATAAATTGGTTAGTTACTTTTTGGCTTGTTTCATGAAAACTGGATGACTGTCATAAGCATTTCCAAGTCTGATTATAACAGTGACAATGGCATCTAAGCTCATCAAGGATTTTGTTTTGGCAAGGCATTTTGACTTTGGGTTATCTCATTTGCATCCTTGCATTTGTTGGCATCTCATATCTTGCAAATAAATTACCTTGTTGCCATCATAGCAAAGTCTGATATAAAACGTTGTCATAAGCATCTTTTCACTGTTTGCATTTTAGTCCAACTTCTCTCATATAGCTCAAGAGGAAGTGGTAATTTTGGTATTGTTTAGGCATATTTATCACTAATTTGCTCACTGCTGTCATAACTTGCTTACTGTTGTGTCCTAAAGGTCTAATTATTGCTCATTGAAGATGAGTAAAATAAAAGTTTTCACTTGTTTATGATACATTAATCACTCATTGTAGAAAGGATAGCTAGCATTAAAGTGAGTTTATTGTTGGGCTAATTGTCATATTACCTCTATTATTTCAAAGGCACTAACATATTGTTGTATTGTGTGATTTCAAGAGGTTCCAAATTTGCACTAATAATCTCACTCCCTAAAGAACTTAACATATAGTCCAATAATCTTGTTCAATTGTTGCTTAAATTAAACTAAAATTTTGTTGGATATTCGTGTCTCTTGTTCTCTTACACATCGGCATTAAATACCTAAGTGTTCTTAACTTGAGGACTTGCTAATCCAATTGAATATTTCTTGAATAATTGGCATTGAGGAATCTAATTGCAATTGTGCTTCGAATTGTCTAAAGAGCATCGATAATCTTATTTTCTCTTTTGAGTAAGCATCATTGGCAAATTATCTTAAGTGGATAAGTGCTCTAACTGTCATTAGATTTACGGTTCTTGCTTAAGGTGCATATCTATTGTGAATGATAATTCTATATTGGTAAATCATTAGAGCATCTATCTTGTTGTTTATATCCTGGTTATCTCTTGTATCTTGTGGGCACTAAGAGATACTGAGTACCTTCATCTTGTGTATAAGATTGTTTTATCATTCATTGACTAAGTAATCTTGTTATAAGTTTATAACATAATCATAACGAAGTACTTAAAATCAATTGTCAATCTTAACTCAAGGTCACGCACATCATTTTGCATTGCATTCTAGGATTAGCCTTGCATTAATAATTTACCTCCAAGCATAAGCTTAACTGATAGATAATAGAACCACCTTTCTCATCTAGCATGAGGAACCTAGCGCCTCCTTAGTAGTTAACACGATGACCTTGCAGTCATCAGAGCCACAATCTCTACAGCGCCAGAGGCATCGAGTGGCTACAACCTAAGGGGACATATCATTAACCAAGCCTTTGCTTGCTTCCCCTTGGCTACTTTCTCACAACCTACCCTTAAGACTAGCTTCAAAATAGTTAAGAGGAAGGATACATTTAGGTAGGCATTTACATAAAATAAACCAAGATCTTGCATTTCACCTAAGTCATAGGATTTACAAAGCATATAGGATAGATAAGCATGTGAAATTCCAAATCTTCAAGGAATCCCTACTGCAGCAAATCTAAATCTACTTCACTTACTTGATTTTTATTATCAAGTTATTCTCTGAATACTGAAGCAAATTACTTCTACAACCTACATTACTTTAATATTTGATTACATGACACAAAAAACTGACCAAAGAACACGATACCTAGGACAATTATTTTTGGAGAAAATAGTCCCCGGAAAAACGCAATGCAAGAAAACTGGTGCAGTACCTCTGAGGGTTTTCTATTATTAAGCAGTAATTATGAATACAAATGTTGGATGCCCTCTTAGCAATCCAATGACAAAAAAAATACAATGGCGGAAAAACTGAGTGAGTTTTACCTCACTTCACCTAGCAGGTTTTGGCTGATGCGGCAGCAAAACTAGATAACCCCAACTACTTTTGCACTGGCCCTGTGTAGGCCCTACATCAGCCCTACAAGCTATCCGTCAATCCTGTGTTTTCCCTCTTCTGCCCACTGCGTCAACCTTCCTGGTTGTTCCGGCAGTTCCGACTTTTTGCGTGGAGGGCAGCTTCTGCTTCTGCACTGGCCCTTCTGGCACTGCATCAAGCCTATGTGGGCCTAGATTAGCACAGCGTCAGTCCTCTTAGTCGTTGCGTTGCCTCCAGTAGCTTCGCTATGCCTCTCTGTCAGTACTCCCGAACTATCCATACCGCTTAGCTAAAATTGATCACTCAATTTGAATTCTTAGTGTCCTAGCCCTAGAAATTGAACTCCAGATCAATTTGTTCTCTCCATGTGTGTTTCTAAATGAACCCCAAGCCTCCTTATACTTTTCTCGTTGAGACTTCATCGGCCTAGATTAAGTCTCTAATCAACAGCTAAGATTAAAAATTGACTTGATCTGCCTTCTAGATCATTCTCACCTATATTTTGATTAATACCTATTAATATTCTAATTTTCCTAAGTTTAGACTTAGGAACCCCATTAAAAATATTAATTATTATAATAAAATACAATCTGGGTGGAATTTCACCAAACGGTTTCTAAGTCCTTTAGAACTCATGTGTCTTAGCCTTTCCACCAATTTTCATTGCCAGATCACATTTGATGCTACCAAAAACTAACACTCCCTCTTAGCGAGGAAAGTGCTCTAGCAACAATGTCCAACTGCACGCTTCTCTATTTCTGAAGCATCTCTTTTTCGCACTGTTGTTGCCACAAACACTGTGTTGTTGCTACAATTGTACTGCTACACATGTCACTGCCACTGTTGCATCTGTACTACAACTTCCTCTCAAATGTTGCATTTGTTATGCTGCTAGCACTGCCACTGCTAACACTGCATTCGTACTGCAACTCAGTTGCTAACAGAAGCAACTGAAAAACATCCAAAGTTACTGAACTTAACTGTGTTTAGCATAATTCCATGAATGTTGGAATCTGACTGCTACTAATCTCTCAACCTCTGAATCTTCTACGATGTTGTTGACTCATGCACTTTGTCATCGGCACTACTACCAACCTTGCTCTGCACTAATCAATCTTTGGTCTCAAGCTACTGCATCTAACTCTCCAAACAGTCCACTGCATCATTTGACACTAAGTTCATCTCACTACACCTGAATCTTGGGCTTCCAAAGCAAGGAATTGATCAAAGAGGTGGACTCCTCAAGGATCCTGTCCACATGTAGTCCTCCCGACTACAACTCAATATCGCCCCATTTCCCTCCTGGAGATGCATCAGCACTCATGGCAAACTCATCTTCACCAATCTTTGTCGAAGCAACCTTAGGATCATGTTTCTCATCCTTATCCTTTTGCTTCAAAGGACATTGGGATGCAAAGTGGCCCATCTTGCCACATCTGAAACATTTCACCTTCGAAATGTCCTTCTTCCGCTTCTGCTTCTACTGTCCCTTTGATGCTAGAGTTGCTTTCTCCTCCTCCTCCTTGGTCTTCGTGCTCCTCCCACTGCTGCCATTGAGGTTGACCTTTACCAAGTCCCTCCTTAATTCCTTTGTTGAAGAGTTGCCCATATCTCCTCCCATAAAGGTAGTCTTTCCCTACCTAATATACTTTGGACGAAGACTTGCCATACATGCGAGACTCCATTCAGGGTTGTCCTTACCATCGCGGTAGACTCAGGAGTAGACCCCACTAAAGCAAGCTGGTCTCTGGTGTCCTGAAGGCGTTGAAGATAGGAGTTAACTCCTCCCTTCTGCATCATGTCTGCTACAACTTTTTCTCTAAGTACACCTTTCGTTGTTCGAAAGAACCTTCATACAGTGAAGACAAAGCTTCCCACATCTCTCAGGTTGTATCTTTGCCTTGCAAGTGTGAGACCACATGATCTCGAACTCCATCGACTATGAACCTCTTCGCCTTCCCCTGCTCGACCTTGTACTTCTTCTCCTCATCATTCTCAACAGGAACAACCACAACACTCTTGATATAGGCTTCGAGATCGTATTCCTCCAGAACAGCTAACATTCTTGTCTTCCATATGACATAGTTGGAAGCTCCTGCCAACCTGTCCTAATCTTTGATCCCATGTGATGCCATCTCACCCAAATTGTCGAACTGACTCCTCTAGTCATTGCTCAGCACTGCTGCCCGGCAAGTGAGTAATTCGAACTTTTTGCGAGAAAATATCTTTGGGTAAAAATTCCCCTTCTATGTGTCTTCGCTCTTTTCCGAAGGATTTCTACCCAGACAAAATTGTGTCCTTCAAGTACTGCGCTGAGGCTCTATGTCACTCCCTCTGCCTCTGCAAACTCACGAACTGGAAATCGTACCTCTCTGTCAACTCTCTCAGAGAGAGATTTCCTCGGAATCCTTGCTTCCCGAAAGGACTGCACAATCCCTTGAAGGGGATTTGAATTGCTACCAAATGTAGTTATTGGCCCCTCTGCTCAGTGTTGGATCTACTCAGCGTTGGATCTGCTCTTCCTGTTTCAAAATCAATCCTCTGATAACATGTCAAAATTCTTAATCCTCAAGGAACCCCTACTGTAGCAAATATGAGTTTACTTTACATACTTGATTTTAATTATCAAGTTATTCTCTGAATACTGAAGCAAATTACTTCTGTAGCCTACACTACTTTAATATTTGATTACATGAAACAAAAAACTAAGCAAAGAACAAGATACACGAGACACAATTATTTTTGCACAAAATAGTCCCCGGAAAAACCCAAAGCAAGAAAACTGTTGAATTTTCTAAGTCTACCTATTGAAAAATTAATCTGTATTTTGTTGGTTTATTTCTTCTTCTTGTAAATTCTAAACAAGTTATTTAAAACATTTACATACCGAAATAAACACAATACAGTCACAACATCTACAGATCATCAAATGAAAGAAAACAAGCACACAAGTGACACCATTAAATGTCCCCGGAAAAACCTAATGCGGAAAAACCATTAAAAATATTAACTATTTTAATATCTCTCAAACCGGGTACAATCTGTCCAAACCATTTCTGGGTCTTGGAGGTCTCATGTGCTTTAGCCTCTACACCAATTTTCATGGCTAGAGCACATTCGATGCTACCACAAATCAACAGTCCCTCTTAGCAACGACTGTGCTCTAGTAATACTCCTCACTGAGCATCACTCTGATTATCTGGCACCGATACTAGTGTTGATGCTAGGCCTCCCCGCCCAACATCCTTTGCACTGCTGCATCCTGTACTGCTGTCCATGGCCTTGCCACTACCATTGTTGCATCTGTACGGCAGCTCCCTCTGCATCCGTGCTATTGCCGGTCCATTCTCCCAACACTGCATTTGCACTGCATCCCCCCTTTCATCATGTTGCATCATGCCACTGCCTACCGCTACTGCACTGCAACTCAGTCACTAAGAGGTAAGTAATTGATCCACCCAACTTTTGACATCCCTATCAGGCTAGAAACACTCTCGATCATGAAGCTCTCTCTGCCGCTAACAAGTGCTCCCTCTACTGACCTCTAAATTACAGCAACAACTCCCTGCATCTCGCACCGTTGCACACCTCTCTATGCCATCTTGCACTAGTGCAACACTCTAGCGCCTCTCGCACTGTTGCAGCCTGCTAGCCTCGCGCTATCAGGGGACTCTTGCACTGTAGCACTCCCTGTCGCTTCATCCGCATTCGTTCTTACCAATATCTACCAGTCCTGCTACTCTCTTTGGGGCTCTCATAGCAAGGTATAATCCAAGAGGTTGCGTACCTCAAGGATCCTACCCCTCATCGCTTGCAGTCTTCCTGACTACAACTTGATGTCTCCCCACTTCTTCTCAAGGGGCACATGAACACTCATGGCACAATCGTCATCCTCCTCAACTTCTTTCTCCACCTTCAATGGCGCTACCTTAGAGTTAGAAGCCTCTCCCTTACTCTTCTTCCTCGGACGCTAGTTCGCGTTGTGACCCAATTCCCCACAATGGAAGCACTTGACCTTGGAGAGGTCCTTCTTCTTCCTCTTCTCCTGCTTTTCCGTAGATGCCACAGTTGCATCCTCTTCCTCTTCCTTCTTGATCCTGGCCCCTTTGTTGCTACTCCTCGTCTTGGTCAATCGTCTAATCTCTTCTTGACGAAGAGCCACCCACAGTTCTTCCCAATCTGGAAGACTCGCCCTGCCCAGTATGCTCTAGACAAATGTCTCCCAATCCTCGGAGACTATGTTAAGTGTGGTCCTCACAATCAACTCCTGATCCGACATGGCCCCTATGGAAGTCAGTTGGTCATGGATCTCCTTCAGCCAACCGAGGAAGACGTCTATCTGGTCTCCCATCTGCGTCTGGTACAACCTTAGTTGATTCTCCAAGAGCATGTTCCTCTGCACGGAAGTATGCTGGTACAATTTCTTCAAAGTGTCCCACATCTCCTTTGTCGTTTCCTTCTCGGCAGTATGTGGGACCACATGATCCTTGACCCCATCAAAGATGATGCACTTTGCCTTAGCCATTGCCTCCTTGTACCTTTCATTAGCTACCGGGTCAACTGAGATAGCCATTACTCTCAAGGTGAAGCCATTGAAACGATGTCTGTCTAGAGTGGACAAGATCCTAAACTTCCAAACCACAAAGTTGGACACTTGGTCTCCCCTGTCCTGATCTCTCAGCCCATTCACAACCATCTCGCTGCTTTTTTCTGTCGACTCCTCCGAGTCTCTCTACTTCCCACTTGGAAGTTCTCGATTTGACTCCTCTTGAGTGTCTCTACTTCTGATCTGGAAGTCCTCGATTCGACTCCTGTTGAGTCTGTCTGCTTCCCTTTTGGAAGTTCTCGGTTCGACTCCTCCGAGTCTCTCTACTTCCCGTCTGGAAGTTCTCTTCTAGACTCCCTCTAAGTCCCGATTTTCCTCCTGGAAATCCTTCTGCCAACCGTCAAGTTGCCCCTCTCCAATCGTCTGTGCAACTGCAACACTAATCCGGATTCCTTGGCTAGAAATTTGCTTTGCCCTACCATGGTCTTGCCCTGTTAGGTATTGTTCTAACCACAGTACCCCACCAGCTTTGCTCCCGCAAACTACGCAAAGCTTCCTTCGCCCCAACAACTGAAGGATTGAGCCTCTTGGCTCTGCGAAATCCCGACACTAGCAAAACAACTCCCTCAGCCAACTTCGTCAGCCCTCCTAGCATCTGCGTGAGCCTCTCTCTGCCCTCCTCAGCCTCTACGCTGGCCTCTTTCTAGCCCAGACTGATGACGCAGTCGCTCTACGTCAACCCTTCCTCTGTCGCTTTTGCAAGGATCGACTATTGTCTCTCAGGACAATTGATTCTGTTGCAAATGCTCTTCTCAACTAATGCCTTCAGTTCTCCTGTGATCTGCAACCACGCTCTAATACCATGTTGAATTTTCTAAGTCTATTCGTTAGAAAATTAATCTGTATTCTACTGGTTTATTTCTTCTACTTCTAAATTATGAAGTTATTTAAAACATTTAAATACCGAAATAAACATAATACAGTCACAACATCTACAGGTCATCAACAGAAAGAAAACAAGCACACAAGTGACACCATTATTTTTGGACAAATGTCCTCGGAAAAAGCCAATGCGGGAAAACCGATGCAGCTATTCTAAAGGTTTATTATTATGCAATATTTCCTTGAGTACAAATGGGTGCCTAACCAACTCACCCAACAAAGAAAAATACACGGCAATAATACCTCTATATTCGGAAATAGGTATTCAAAAAACTTGTGCCACGAAACCCTCTCCGGGGACTCTGAAGCTCAGTGTTGACCCTTCTGGCCTCTGCGTCAGCCTCCTACTGACCTGCATCATCCCCAGGACACTCTGCATCAACCCTCTGAGAAACTACGCAGCCTCTGGGACCCTCTACGTCACTCCAGCAACCTCTACGTGGATCATGCAGCCCCTCCAGCCTCTGCGTTGTATCTATTGGACTCTGCGTGGCCTGAACTGGCTGTTACTCTCGCTCTCCCTGATCTGCATTGGTCTCTCAATACTATCTCTGCCTCACTGCCCCTCGTTGTTCATCACTGATTCACTTTTGCTTAGAAACCTCACTCTAGCAAAATGAATGACTGATCACTCTGGTGTGTTCTCCAACTGACTCTCAAACCTCCTCTTATACTTTTCCCGTTGGTCTTTCAACTGCTGAGATTAAATCTCTAATCAACGGCTAAGATTAGATTTTGCTTTATCCATGACTTTTGGAACCTTCTAACCCAGTTTTATATTTATACCCATTAATATTTTATTTTCCCTAAATTTAGACTTAGGAACTCCATTAAAAATATTAGTTATTTTAATATCTCCCAAACCATGTACAATCTGTCCAAACCATTTCTAGGTCTTGGAGATCTCATGTGCTTTAGCCTCTCCACCAATTTTCATGGCTAGAGCACATCCAATGCTACCACAAATCAACACAAACCAGTGCAACAACTCTAAGGCTTTTCTATTATTAAGCAGTAATTCTGAATACAAATGTCGGATGCCCTACCGGCAATCAGTGACAGAGAAAATACAATGGTGGAAAAACTGAGTGAGTTTTTCCTCACTACACCCAGCAGATTCCAACTTATCCAGCGGCAAAAATGGCTAACCTCGGCTACTTCTGTGTTGGCCCTGCATCAACCCTGCGCTCTCTTATGCCCACTCCGTTAACCTTCCCGGTTGTTCTGACAGTTCTGGCTTTCTACGTGGATGGCAACTTTTGCTTTTGCGTCGGCACTTCTGGCTCTACGTCAGGCTCGCGTGGGTCCAGATTGGCCCAGTGTCAGTCCTCTTAGTTGTTGTGCTGCCTCCAGTAGCTTCTCTCCACCTCTTTGTCAATACTCCCGAACTATCCCTGCCCCTCAGCTGCAACTAATCACTCAATTTGAATTCTCAGCATCCAAGCCGTAGAAATCGAACTCCAGAACAATTTGTTCTCTTTGTGTGTGTTTCTAAATGAACCCCAAGCCTCCTTATACTTTTCTCGTTGAGACTTCAACGACCGAGATTAAGTCTCTAATCAATGGCTAAGATTAAAAATTGACTTGATCCGCCTTCTAGATCACTCCCACCCATATTTTGATTAATACCCATTAATATTTTAATTTTCCTAAGTTTAGATATAGGAACCCCATTAAAAATATCAATTATTTTAATAAAATGCAAATTCGGGTGGAATTTCACCAACCCGTTTATGGGTTCTTTAGAACCCATGTGCCTTAGCCTCTCCACCAATTTTCATGGCTAGACCACATTTGATACTACCAAAACTAACACTCCCTCTTAGCGACGAAAGTGCTCTAGCAACAATGTCCAACTGCATGTTACTATGTTTCTGAAGCATCTCCTTTTCACACTATTGTTGCCACAAACACTGTGTTGTTGCTATAACTCAACTGCTACCCATGACACTGCCACTGCTAACATTGCATTCATACTACAACTTAGTTGCTAACAGAAGCAACTGAAAAACATCCAAAGTTACTGAACTTAACTGTGTTCAGCACAATACCATGAATGTTGGAATCTGACTGCTATTAGTCTCTCACCCTCTAAATCTTCTATGTTGTTGCTGACTCTTGCATTGTGCCATCTCCACTGCTACCAACCTTGCTCTACGATGATCAGTCTCTAGACTCAGGCTACTGCATTTATCTCTCCAAACAATCCATTGCATCATCTGACACTAAGTCCATCTCGCTATTGCTGAATCTCAGGCTCCCATAACAAGGAATTGATCCAAGAGGTGGACTCCTCAAGGATCCTCCCCTCATGTAGTCCTCCCTACTACAGCTCAATATCGCCCCATTTCCCTCCGGGAGATGCATGGGCACTCATGGCAAACTCATCTTCGTCAATCTTTGCTGGCGCAGTCTTAGGATCATGTTTCTCATCCTTATCCTTTTGCTTCAAAGGACATTGGGATGCAAAGTGGCCCATCTCGCCACATCTGAAACATTTCACCTTCGAAATGTCCTTCTTCCTCTTCTGCTTCTATTGTCCCTTTGATGCTAGAGTTGTGTTCTCCTCCTCCTCCTTGGTCTCCGTGCTCCTCCCACTGCTGCCATTGAGGTTGACCATCACCAGGTCCCTCCTTAATTCCTCCTGTTGAAGAGCTACCCATATCTCCTCCCATAATGGTAGTCTTTCCCTGCCTATTATACTTTGGACGAAGACTTGCCATTCATCTGAGACTCCATTCAGGGTTGTCCTTACCATCGCGGTAGACTCAGGAGTAAACCCCAATAAAGCAAGCTAGTCTCTAGTGTCCTGAAGACGTTGAAGATAGGAGTCAACTCCTTCTGCCTTCTAGATCATTCTCACCCATATTTTGATTAATACCCATTAATATTTTAATTTTTCTAAGTTTAGACTTAGGAACCCCATTAAAAATATTAGTTATTTTAATAAAAAACAATCCGGGTGGAATTTCACCAAACAGTTTCTGGGTTCTTTAGAACTCATGTGCCTTAGCCTCTCCACCAATTTTCATGGCTAGAGCACATCCGATGCTACCAAAAACTAACAAAGTAGCAATTGTCCATCTGGTTACCGGGTTCATAATTGATCTAAAGCAAGTAAGTTGACTCCATAAGACACTAGTCTCCTAAATAATTTAATCTAATCACTAAAGACTTGCTACAATCAAGCAATTTGCCAAGGCATTCAATCGTGTCTCTCACACTTGTTTGTTACCAATTAGTCTTGCATTTCCATCTGCCATAGGGACTACCCCTCATAGCCTACTGTTGGCAGGTCATTAGAACGGAGAGGTCAAGTATTAGAGTGACAGCCCCCAACTTGGGTCATTGTCGCAGTTCTTGTACAATCTAAGTGAAAACATTTTCTAGCACCTTTGTCGGGGACCAATTTATTGGACTTTGGCATTCCAACAATTATCATTACTCTTCTTAATCTGCTAATCAATTTCATCTTTCTTATCCTACCAACGACACAATATTTTTTGGCGTTGTTATCGCGGATATCTTATTCTTGGCGCTTCAACAAAATCTCCTTAATTATTTTCTCATTATCTCATCATTCCTTATACCATCAACACCACATTTTTTCGGCGCCATTGTGATATTTTCCTTATCTTTTCATCACCTTTGTGAAAATTCTATCATTAAAACCACTGATTTATTTTACCTACTTATTTGCCAATAAGTTATTTACGAAAAACCCTTCAATAAACATTAAAATAAATTCTGTTGCAGAAATCACACCATAATATAGCAACAAACACATGCACAAGAATCAACACATCAACACAAATATTTTGGACAAATGTCCTCGGAAAAACCCAATGCGAGAAAACCAGTGCAGCATAGGAGGATTTTATTATTCAGTAATTCTTGAGTACACCGAGGTCCCAACCTGGCTTACCCAACAGAGAACAAATTCTCCAATGCTTCTCCCAACCTCAGCATCAAGCTTACTGGCCTCTACGCAGTTCCCAGACCTACTGCGTCAGCTCTTGCCTCTCTGAGTCAGCATTGGGCTTCTCCGTGTCACCTACACAGTCCTTCCAGTGACTGCGCAGTCTGCTGCCTCTACATCTGCCTGAGAGGCTCTGCATCTACCTCTCCAACCTCAACGCTAGTCTTTTGTGTTGATCCCGATTCTCTGTTCCATACCCATTGCCTCCTGCTGCTCCCTAGACCACTACTTCAAATTTCTTAGCTAGAAATCGAACTGACGGGTCTCCCTCAGTGTGTTCTCAAACTAACCCTCAAGCCTCTTCTTATACTTTTCCTGTTGGTCCTTCAACGACTGAGATTAAAACTCTAACCAACGGCTAAGATTAGATTTGGCTTGATCCATGACTCTTGAAACCTTCTAACCCAATTTTATATTAATACGCATGGACCATTAATATTTTATTTTTCCTAAGTTTAGACTTAAGAACTCCATTAAAAATATTAATTATTTTAATATCTCCCAAACCGATTAAAATTTGTCTAAATCATTTCTGAACCTTGGAGATCTCATGTGCTTTAGCCTCTCCACCAATTTTCATGGCTAGAGCACATCCGATGCTACCCCAAATCAACAACCTTATCCTTCATCCTTTCACCAATCTTTTCATCTTCTCTATCCACACCTTTAGCACCTAGACATCTCAATTGGTTTCCTTTTTGGGTGGTGACTCCACTTATTCATCCATTTAAAAGAGGTTACTCTAGAAGAAATTATGGTCGCTTGGTTAACCCCGTTCCTAATCCTGAAAAGGCTCTAAGAGCTCGGTTAAACAAGTTACATTCTAGTATGCATTTGATCATTCTCGGACATGAAGCCCTCCCTGATATCCACTTGCTTTTCCTTGATCTCGTCAATCAAGACTTCATGGGTTACTTTGGGCCTTTGCAGCTTTGCCAACATCTTAAGATATCCTCATGACCTTCTAGATGATTCTGCTATGAATAAGCTTCTGATCTTCCAGGGGAACAATGCAATCAACATTGATACGCACATAAGAGAGTTCAACAATTTTATACAAAGATATGCTCATGCAATTGCATACAATCATGAGGATGGTAGAATGAGGCTTTTTGTCCTTTCATTAGAAGATGACGCATTGCAATGGTTTCAGGTCAAGCCTGATAATACTTTTGACTCGTTGCAAGCTCTTACCAGTGCATTCAAACATAAATTTGGGGACAAAAGACAAGAAATATTTGGTTAAAGAGCTTAATTCCATCAAGAAAAGGGAAAATGAAACAGTTGAAGAGTTCATTCAAAGATTTAATTGTATCCTTAAATATATGATTCAAGACTACAAGCCACTTGACAAGATAATGTTGGAGCAATATCTTGAGGCCTTTTGTGTTGACACTCAACATGAGATAAGACGCGTCAAACCTGCCAATTTGGTTGCTGCTTAGAAAGTAGGTGAAGAATTAGAGAAGGATAAGAAACCTTCAGGTAAATCAGAGATTCCTAGTTTTGAAAGAGGTTCGATTGAGCCTAAAGGAAAATCAATAAAGTAGGTAGAGCATGATCACATTAAAGAGTTAACGCAAATGCTTAAGGAAATGAGAGTTGAAAATGGTCGAGAAAAAAATGCCATGCAGTCTAGGATGATTCATATGGAAATAAATCAGATTCGACCTAAAAAGGACAACTCATTGCCACAAAGGAATCCTCCAACTGAGCAAAGACCTCCTAATCCCTTGGAATCTACAAATATATTGCAGACCATGTCAGAATTTCCATGATGAAGGGTCTAGTGTTGTTGCTAAGAATATCTTAAATAATAAGATAACAACAGTTGCAAATCAAATCAATATGCTTGGAAAAGAGTTCCATTTGCCTTTAGAAGATTGGATAGAGGTTATTGAAAATAGCCATGATGTTAAAACTCTTAGCATAAACAATGTTGAAGATGAAAGTTAATTTTTGCTTGAAAATCGGTCTACGCAAGAGCGAAACACGGGGAGAGTTGCTTCAAATGTTTCAGAGGTGAATTTGGATTTTGACTTACGGGAATGGATCAGCCATGCAAAAATAGTTCTACCTATCAATGAAATGATCAAAAGTCTTGTTCAAAGAATTATGGTCCCAAAAACTGTCAACAACCATCAAGTAGAAGTTCCTAAAATTGAGCACCATGCTCCCTCACCTTCTCTGTGATGTCGTGGTTCGAATGACATAGAGAAGGTTCTAGAAAAGGTATCTTCCCCCAAGGATCCTCCAGAAGAACCCATTGTGATGCAATCTAGCATTGGGAATTAAGTTGTGCTTTCTGAAACTATAACCTTACCTGAAGATAAAGAATAATCTAAGGAGCAGATCTAAAACATCAGTTTTGATGGTGCTCGATCTCAACAAGGCAAAGGAGCTGGAATTGTTTTGGCTTCACCTTCAGGGCATGTTTTCAAGTTCGCTTTCTGATTAGAGTTTGAAGCTACTAACAAATTAACAATATAGCCGAGTATGAAGCTTGGTCGATGGGCCTTGAAATAGACAAAGACTTCAAATTAAAATTGTTGAGAGTGAAAGGGGACTCAAAACTTATCATCAACCAAGTTAAGGGTATATTCTCATGTAAAAGTGATAGACTTAAAAAGCACAGAAATATTGTATGGGACACCATTGAATTATTTGATGCCTTTGGTCTCCAGATCATTCCTAGAGAAGAAAATAGTCAAGTAGATGAACTTGTTGTATATGCCTCTACTTTCCATATACCTGATAATTTGATAAAGGATAAGGCTAGAACAGAAGTTATTTTCTGTAAAATCCCTAACCTGAAATATTCCTCAAACCCCAGCAAAACTCCAACCAAATACGTGCAAATGATATAATAACCCAAAAATGACAAAATCACTGTGGTACAACATATAATAATGTAAACAGGAAATATAAGCAGATACTCAAGAAACGCAGCGTAAGATGCTTAGCCATTTTATTATATTGAGCAATAACATAAGTACAGGAGGTGATCAAAAAGATGGCACCTCGACTTGCACAAGGCAAGTGAAGAAATACTCTTAGAATAACAAAGAATGGCCTCTCTGCGTGGATGTTGTTGTTGTGCTGCTGCTGCTAGAAAACAAATGATGATTTGGGGCTGCTCCCCTCCTCGGAAAGAGTTAAAACTCTAGATTCGGGCTCGACTCAAGAAACCCAAAAAAACCCAGAAAGCTTTCCTGGAATAGCCAACCCCCGGAAATCACCCCTTGGGGATCTGCACAGTTCCTCAATGCTTTGTGTTGCCACTGAGAAAACCCCTCCAGCAATTTGCCTGAACTCTACCAAAAAATCCTCCAACATGCAAGCGTTGGTCCCCTACTCAATCACCCGGCACAAATCCTCCTGCAAAAACCCCAATCCAACACTACTGTCAGAAAGAACTGCGTCCCTCTCTCAGTGTTGTGCAGTTCTCCAGAAAGCTAATGAAATTGTTGCTGAAATGCTGATAAAACTACTGTTGAAATGCCAATGGAAATACCTTGCCCGAGCAGGCACTCAAAGTCCCCCGGGGCTAAGGGTGAGATCTTCGAACGGAGACAGTCAATGCACTAAACAGCGCTGCAAACCAGCTAAACAGCCAGCGTGCCCAGAAGTCGAAACGACTAGCTCAAAATGCACATAAATGAATGACCAAAATGGGGGGCTCCTCTCTCTATTATAGCCCTCGCCTCTCTCAATCCCAAGGCTCACCTCCTCCTGCGTGATTCCCCTCTTGCCACTATTCCTTCCCTCCTGCGCAATCTCTCCATGTGTCTGCGTGGGCTCTATTTCTGCATCCCCCTTTGGCCCCCTTGGCTTCCCTTTACGTCACAACGTTGTGCTACTAGGAAGTGACTTTTCATTCTAAAAGTGAGTTATGTCCCCCGTCCTCACTTTTTTTATTTACAAATAACTATAGAAGGAAAAAAAGCTTAACAAAATTGCATATTCCAATTAGCCATGGCTAATTAGGAATATTATAGTCTCCCCGGCAAAATGTTGCTTGTCCTCAAGCAACTGAAGTGATGGATGTTGCAATTTCACACTCCCAAGTGGCATCCTCATCTAGCAAATTCTTCCACCTCACCAAGAATTCCCGGACCGTCCTGCTCCGCAGCTGCCTCTCCCTGGTATCAATGATAGCCTCCGGTTGCAATACCAAATGCCCCTCATCATCCATGAGTGGTAGCTCATCTGTCACTGTCACCTGTTGCCCCAATGCCTTTTTAAGGCATGATACATGAAAGACGTTATGAATCTTGCTGCCTTGGGGCAGCTCCAACTCATACGCAACTTGTCCAATCCTGCCTATCACCCTGTACGACACATAAAAGCGGGGCTTGAGCTTCTCAGCCCCCTTCTGCTTTAGTGACGACTATCGATATGGATGTAATCGTAGCTAGACCTTGTCCCACACCTCGAACTGTCTCTCCACCCGACCCCTGTCGGCATACAGCTTCTGCTGGTTCTGTGTTGTAGCCAAGTTATCCTTGAGAGCTCGGAGAATATCCTGACTCTCTTGGATCAAAATCTTGGCTCTAGGAGCCTTGCTATCCCCAAACATCACGTCAGCAAAAGATAAAGGATGATACCCATATAAGGCATAGAATGGTGACATACCGATGGACATGTGATGTGAAATATTGTAGCAGTACTCCCCTAGATGCAACCACCTCAACCATGCTCGCTGCTGCCCACTGACATAGTTACGCAAGTAGCCCTCTAGCCACTTGTTAACTATCTCTATCTGCCCATCCATCTGTGGGTAATAACTGGTACTCGGTGTCAACTCTGTCCCCACCAACCGAAAAAGCTCCTGCCAAAACCCGCCCATGAAACCATTGTCCCAGTCGCTGACGATGGTCTTAGGAAGACCATGTAGCCTGAAGATCTCTCTGAAAAGAAGCTCGGCCACCTGTGTTGCTGTATAG
>APFE031410474.1:191009-291577 GCA_000404065.3 Pinus taeda | reverse complement strand
CCCTAATGTCCTGCCAAGGGTGAATCTTGTGATGCCTAGAGTATCTTCTTGCGCTGAGACCCCTCAGTCAAGAAGACTCAGTCCCTATAATAGATGATCTCATCGACCACCCTGTACATGTCATCTGCCACCTGCCCATCTAGAACCTCACATGCAAACCTGTCCCTGGAGTACTCTACTAAGAGTCGAGCCCTCCAGTCTGTATCCAAGCTCATAAGAGACAACGTGGCTGGTCTACGTGAAAGGGCATTTGCTACCACGTTGTTCTTACCCTTAACATATTCAATCTTAAAGTCATATGCTTGGATCTTGCTGATCCACTTTTGTTGCCTCTCTTGTAGCTGCTTCTGCTCCAAAAAGAACTTGAGGCTGTTGTGATCATCAGTCCTCACCCTGAACTTGTTACCCACCAAATATTGTCGGTACTTAGCCAATGCATGCATGATAGTCAGCATCTCCTTATCATATATAGAATACAACCTCTCGTGTGGAAGGACCTTCCTGCTCTCAAAGGCTATAGGGTGACCTCCCTGCATCAACACTGCGCCGATCCCCTCTCTCGAAGCATCACACTCCAAAACAAATGGTTGCATAAAATTTGGCAACGCAAGCACTAGGCAACTGCTCATAACCTCCTTGAGCTTGTCAAAGGCTCATTGCGCTATATCTGACCAACTGAATGTCGCCTTCCTCATCAAATCTGTCAGGGGTGCAGCACGCTACGAGAAACCTTTGACGAACTTCCAGTCGTAAGTACAAATGCCAATGAACCCTCGAAGTTCCGTCACATTTCTCGGCTCCGGCCATTCTCTGTTGGCCCTGATCTTCTCCTCGTGAACCCTCACTCCGTCCACTCATATGATGTGTCCCAAATACAACATCTCCGTCAACCCAAACTCACACTTGGAGAGTTTGGCATAGAACTGCTGCTCCTATAAGATACGCAATACCCTCCCAATGTGCTGGAGATGCTCCTCCCAAGTCCTGTTGTAAATGAGAATGTCATCGAAGAATACCGACACAAACTTCCTCAAGTGACTACGAAAGATGTGATTCATGCAGGACTGAAATGTAGCAGGGGTGTTGGGTAGCCCAAAGGGCATCACCAAGAACTCAAAGTGCCCACAGTGACACCTGAAGGCGGTCTTGGGAATGTCGTGCTCCCTCACGCGAATTTGATGGTACCCAGATCTCAAATCAATCTTTGAGAAAAATCGTGCTCCCCTCAACTCGTCCATCAACTCATCAATCCTGGCTATGGGGTACCTATTCTTCAAGGTCTTCTTGTTCAGGGCCCTATAGTCATGCACATCCTGAATGTACCATCCTTCTTCTTCACCAACACTACAGAAGAAGCAAAAGGACTCGTGCTCGGCCAAATGTGCCCAAGAGCCAGCAACTCCTAAATAGCCCGCTCAATCTCATCCCGATAGGCCTTGGGGTGCCTATAGGGGGTGGTGATCACTACCTATATGCCCTGCTCAAGCTCGATGGTGTGCTCAAACCCCCGATCCGGTAGCTGTCTTGGTGGAATCTCCCCAAACACTATGGCATACCGATTAAGGATGGACTGTATCTCTGGATGTACCGTCTGTCCTGTAGTCCCTACCTCTGATGCAGGCAGCTCCATTGCCCACTCTGTCTCCCTTCCGGAAGACTGCCTCCATCCGGTGAGCCGACACAGTCTGAGGCGGATATGTGTGTTGTCCCCGTATCTTATCATGCCTCCCTGTCTTCTCATCATCCCACTCCATCTCTAGGGTCTTCCAATCCGTCGTGACCTTCCCTAGAGTCATAAGCCACTGAACACCCAGTATCATGTTGGTGTCCAGAATATCGACCACGAAAAAGTGGTCAGTCAATGTGTAGGTGCCCATCGTCACTGAAAGCTCTGGAACATAACGAGCACACGTCATGGTCTGATCTCATGGGACCAAGACTGAAAACCCATCGAAGCTCTCTGTCTGAATACCTCTCCGCTCAACCATCTGTGCATTGATGAAGTTCTGGGTCGCACCACTGTCAACCAAAACTTATACTCGTTGGCCACGTATTGTCCCTCGTACGCGTAGCGTCAGATACTTGGGAACTCCTCACAATGCTGCAAGGGCCCCTTCGGTAGGTGCAAAAGATGCACCACGTGCTGTTGGCGGTGGAGGTGGCAAAGGTCCCTGTATGGCATGGCTATCTCCTGCCTCCACATCATCCTCGTCATCCTCTTCTCCACTGCTCTCGGAGAAGACCTCAATAAAATATGCTTTAACCACAGCACATCTATGTCCCGGTGCCCACGGCACCTGACATGTGAAGCACAACCGCTTCTTCTTCAGCTCCCTTTTGACATCGTCCTCGATTTGTACTCTTCCTGGATTCCCCTTTGGAGGTGGAACCCTCACTTCCCTCCCCTTAGACTAAAAGGTTGTCTTTGGGGGTAAGGTGTCCGAGTCCTGGGTAAGACATCCTGTAAGTCCTGGGTCCTGCTGATAGCGTCTTGGAGCGTGGCTAGTCTAGTGGATCAGATTAGACCCCAAAGTGGCTCTACCAACCCCTCAACATACATATAGACCCTCCGTGTCGTGGATAGGTCTGGCACCATCACGGAGACCCTCAAGAAATCTGCAATGTAGGTCTCTGGGCTCCCTGTCTGTTTGAGCCTCGTTAGCTCAACAAAATGCTGCTCTGGATCCCTCCAATCAAATCGCTCTATCAATCTCCTGGTAAACTCCGCATATGTCGTCACTGTAGAGTGCCTGAGTCTAACCATCCCATGAAACCACCAATCTTGGGCCTTGCCATCCAAATGCAATGTTGCCACCTTGATGGCCTCTGCCTCCGACATCTAGTTAAGCTAGAAATAAATGTTCAGCTTCTCCACCCAAGACTTCGTCGAACTGTTTGATGAACCATCAAACATAGGCAAGTGGAATCTACTCGCTACACGGTGGGTATCACCATCATGGTAATACCGATTTCCGCTGTGATGATCGCGGGGCCTACTATCTCGTTGGAGCTGAACAAAGTCTCTGAATGAAAGAGCATCCCTGAACTCCTGCCCATAGGCCAGGTACTCTGCAAAATAATCGCCCATATGGCCGGGCTCTGCATCCTGTTGGGCTCTGACCCTCGTGTCTGCTCCTAAGAACGTGGGCATGGTAGAGCATGTAGGGACATGCGAGGCCACCTGCTGCGCAATATCACGCTGCTCTGGCAAATGATGGGATGCACCCGATCCCTCACCAATCTGAAAATCCCTTGGGCTCTCACGCTGTCTGGCCTCTACTGCCGTGAATCTCTGCCCCATCACCTCAATCTGCCTCGACAAATCCTGCACTGATTTGAGGAGCATATCCGCAAATCTCTTCTCGTCCTCGTCTGCCATCGGATCCCTCTGCTCTGCGTCCACTACTGGCTCTTTCTATTCTACGTCCACCACAAGCTCTTCCTGTTCTACGTCCACCACAGGAACACAATCTCCCACCCTGTAGGTATTCCCCAACCTACATCCAGTGTCTCTGTACCTCCTACCTCTGTAACAAATATAGGATTTTTCCCCTGGTGTCATAGATTGCTAGCTCCACAGGCTAAGCTAGATCTATGCTCTGATACCACTGTAATATCCCTAACCCAAAATATTCCTCAAATCCCAACAAAACTCCAACCAAATACGTGCAAATGATATAATAACCCAAAAATGACAAAATAATTGTGGTTCAGCATATAATAATGTAAACAGGAAATATAAGCGGATACTCAAGAAATGCAGCGTAAGATGGTAAGCCATTTTATTATACTGAGCAATAAGATAAGTACAGGAGGTGATCAGAAAGATGGCACCTCGACTTGCACAAGGCAAGTGAAGAAATACTCTCAAAATAACAAAGAATGGCCTCTCTGCGTGGATGTTGATGTTGTGTTGCGACTGCTGCTAGAAAACAAATGATGATTTGGGGCTGCTCCCCTCCTCAGAAAAAGCTAAAACTCTGGATTCGGGTTCGACTCAAGAAACCCAGAAAAACCCAAAAAGCTTTCCTGGAATAGCCGACCCCTGGAAATCACCCTCTTAGGGATCTGCGCAGTTCCTTAATGCTTTGTGCTGCCACTGAAGAAACCCCTCCAGCAATCTGCCTGAACTCTGCCAAAAAATCCTCCAACATGCAAGGGTTGGTCCCCTGCTCAATCACCCGGCATAAATCCTCCTACAAAAGCCCCAATCCAACACTATTGTCAGAAAGAACTGCGTCCCTCTCTCAGTGCTGCGCAGTCCTCCAAAAAGTTGATGAAACTGCTGCTGAAATGCTGATAAAACTACTGCTGAAATGCGAATGAAAATACCTTGCCCGAGCAGGCACTCGAAGCCCCCCAGGGCTAAGGGTGAGATCTCCGAATGAAGACACTCAATGCACTAAACAGTGTTGCAGACCAGCTAAATAGCGAGCGTGCCCAGAAGTCGAAACGACTAGCTCAAATGCACATAACTAAATGATCAAAACGAGGGGGCTCATCTCTCTATTATAGCCCTCGCCTCTCTCAATCCCAAGGCTCACCTCCTCCTGTGTGGTTCCCCTCTTGCCACGTGTTCCTTCCCTCCTGCGCAGTCTCTCCATGTGTCTGTGTGAGCTCCATTTCTGCGTCCCCCTTTGCCCCCCTTGGCTCCCCTTTAAGTCACAACGTTGTGCTACTAGGAAGTGACTTTTTATTCTAAAAGTGAGTTATGTCCCCCGTCCTCACTTTTTTTATTTACAAATAACTATAGAAGGCAAAAAAACTGAACAAAATTGAATATTCCAATTAGCCATGGCTAATTAGGAATATTACATTTTCAGACCGTCAACCCCGTATAATGCAAAACATTGGCAAGAGTTTGATGATGAGAAACAAATTGTTCGTTTTCTTAATCATTTGGATGAGTCTGAAAATTTTCAAGTTTCCTCTAAGGAGGAAGGTTCTAATTATAAGGGCCAAGATATAGCAAATCCTACTCGTGAAAAAATGGTGCCTATGGAGCCGTTTTTTGACGAAATTGATACTACCAAAAGTAGTGATGAAAAGAAGATGGACCCTAGTGAATTTATTGAAGTAAACATTGGTTTCCCCGAAGACCCAAAGATTGTCAAAATTGGTAAAGGGACTTTTGAGGAAGAGAAGGAAAATCTTATTGATCTACTCATTGAATATCGTTATGTCTTGGATTTCTCCTATGATGAACTCAGGCTACAGAAGATGTTATTGAACATACAATTCCTTTGAAAGATGAAGATGCTAAATTATTTAAGAAGAAACTTAGGCAAATCAATCCTAAGTTGGCCCCTCTCGTTCGAACTTGGTGATTGTTATAAAGAAGAATGATACTAATAAGTAGTGTTGATTTCAGAAATCTTAGCTTGGTCTGCAAGAAGGACAATTATCCTTTACCTAACATGGAGAATATGCTTCAAAGGATAACTGGATCAAGTATGATGTCATTATTGGATAGATTCTCCGCCTATGATCAAGTCTGAGTTAAATAGGAAGATCATCATAAGACTACCTTCACAACGCCTTGAGGTACCTTCGAATATCTCAAAATGGCTTCTGGGTTAAAAAATCAGGGGGCTACTTTTCAAAGGGCTATGGATTATGCTTTCAAGGAATTAATTGGCAAAATCATTGAAATTTACCAAGATGATCTCATTGTGTTGTCAAAGGATGGTACAACTCATATTAACCATCTTAAGTAGGTTTTTGACAGATGTGGAGAGTTTGGCATGTCATTAAAGCCCGCCAAACATGTATTTGGGATAACCAAAGGAAAATTATTGGGTCATATCCTTTCCAAAGATGGTATCAAGATTGACCCTGAAAGAGTTGAAGTTATTCAACAAATTTCATTGCCGCATAATATTAAGTCACTGCAGTCTTTCCTAGGCAAAACATATTTCCTTACAAGATTCATCCGAAACTATTTTGAAATTGCTAAACCTATATAGTGTCTTTTGAAGAAGGATGCAAAGTTTGTTTGGAAAGACAAAAATAAAAAAGGATTTCAAAATATCAAAGATGTTATAGTTGAAGCCCCAATCCTGGTTAGCCCGAATTATTCAAAGGATTTTATGGTCTTTTCATTTGCTTACGAAGGTACTATAGCAGGTGTCCTCTTGCAGGAAACAACAAAGATGGTCATGAGCAGCCAATTGCTTTCATGAGCAAGTCCTGGCAGAATTCATAATTAAATTATAGCATTTTTGCAAACCAATCTTATGCATTGGTCAAGTCCCTTCAGCATTTCAAAACATATGTGGGTAATTCCAAAGTTATTGCCTTTGTTCCACACTCTACTATCAGGGATAGATTGACTCAAACTGATTGCTTAGGAACTCGTGCTAGATGGGTAACTAAAATTCAGGAGTATGATCTTGAGATTAGACCAACCATGATTATCAAAGGCCAAGGATTACCTCATATGCCGACAAAAAGTAACGAAAAGGATTTACACTTCGTCTGCCAAAATGGAGTGGTTGAAAATTTTGTTTCCCCCGAGCTTCAGAAGAAGGAAAAGATCGAATGGTATAAGGATATCATTTATTATTTCATAAATCTAACATGTCCTGAACACCTAGTAGCTCATAAAAGGAAAGCTCTCAGATTAAACACATCCAAATATTGTATTTTAAAAGATGGCCTTTGATAGAGAAATCCAAATGGGATAATACTCAGGTGCGTAAATGAAGATGAAGCAAAGAAGCTTATCAATGAGTTAAATGCAAGATTTTGTGGAGGTCATTTTGCAGCAAAAACCATAGCCTACAAGATTTTGCATGCGAGATATTATTTGCCTAACATTTTCTCTAATGTGCATAAATTCGTCAGAATTCCCAGGAGTGGCAGCTTTTCAAAGGAAAACAGAAGTTAGCAGCCTTGCCTCTTCAACCAATTATAGCAGAAACCCCTTTTCAGCAATGGGGGTTGGATTTCATTGGTAAGTTTAATCAGAATTCCAATAATGGTTATTCGCGAATTTTGACTGCAACAAAATATTTCACATAGTCAGTTGAGGCCATTCCGAGAAAGCATGCCAAAGAGAAGGTTGTCATGGATTTTGTTGAGAATTAGATTATCACTCGATTTGGTGTTCCCGCCAAAATCACGACTGACAATGCAAAAGCTTTCAATTCTTCCAAGTTCTCTTTTTTCTACTTCAAGTACGGTATTATTGAAGAAAAACACCAGCACAACAAAAAACATTCAACAATAATGACACAGTTCTCACATACCAACTCAACTTATTTCATTAACATGGAGATGTATATATACATGAGGAGAGGTATTGGAATTTTGTCAACTCCACAAATTTCTCAATCAATAACTCCACAAATCACTCCCTAGTTCTGTCAAAAATCATCCACAAATTTCTCACCTATCATTCCATCAATTTCTCCATAAATCTCAAACTAAAAGTAACAACTTTAATTATTTAATATTTGACAAATGATCCAATATTCCATCATTTCTCCCCCATAATGATCATTTGGAAATATTCCAAGATCATCTCTGAATTTGCAGAACTTTTCCTTAGACAGTGCTTTGGTGAATATATTAGCTACTTGTTCATATGTTCTGCAGTACTTGATCTCGATCACTCCTTGTTGAACCAAAACTCGAAAAAAATGATATTGAATGTCAATATGCTTGGTCTTCTTATGGAAAACTGGATTCTTGGTCATCTGAATAGCACTTTGATTATCACACATCAATTAAGTGGGTTTGTCTCGTTGTTCTTGTAGATCCTCTAGAATTCTTCTTAACCAAACTGCTTCACATGTTGTTGTCGATGCCGCTTTATACTCTACTTCTGTTGTCGAGAGAGAAACTGTCGGTTGCTTATTAGTACTCCAAGCAACTGTCGCTAAACCCATACTTAATGAATACCCTGAACTTGATTTCATGTCATCCATACATCCAGCCCAATCTGAACCTACATAGCCAATCAACCTGAAATCTTTTTCTAGACCTGCATACCAAACCATAACCAATTGTTCCACACAAATATCTTAAAATCCTCTTTGCTATTTTCTAATGCAATTCCTTGGGTTCTACCATAAATCTTGATACCATACTGACTACAAAAGAAATATATGGTCGAGTTGTAGTTAAGTAGATCAAACTTCCAACCAATTGACGATACAAAGTAACATCAACTGAATTGGAGTCATCATGACCGTATAAATTCAACCCAACTTCCAAAGGAGTTGTCGCTAGCTTGCAACTCAACATTCTAAACTTCTTCAAAATGTCCCAAGTATACTTGACTTGTGACATGAAAATACCATCTTCCTTCTACCAAACTTCAATACCCAAGAAATAATGCAACTCACCAAGATCCATCATCTCAAACTCGACAATCATATGTGACTTAAACCTTTGAAATAGTTTTGTATTGCTCCCTATGTAGATCAAATCATCAACATATAAGACAACTATCAAAATGTCATGTCCAGACTGAAAGGTATAGAGATTGGGCTCAGATAAACTTTTAACTAAGTCGTGGTCATGAAAATACTTATCAACTCTTGAATACCATGCCCTTGGCACTTGCTTAAGACCATACAAGGCCTTCTTCAACTTATAAACATAATCTTCTTTTCATGGCACTTCAAAACCTTCAGGATGCTCCACATAAATTTCTTCATCCACATAACCATTCAGAAAAGTTGATTTATCATCCATTTGAAAAATTGGCCACTTGTATTTCACAGCTAATTCAAGAGCCATCCTAATTGTATCCAACTTTGCCACTGGGGCAAATGTCTCAATATAATCAATTCCTTCTTTCTATGCATAGCCCTTTGCAACTAAACGAGCCTTATACTTATCAATTGTGCCATATGATTTATACTTGGTTTTATAAACCCTTTTAGTGTCAATTACATCTTTTCCCTTTGGTAATTTGACCAAGTCCCATGTATCATTTTTCACTAAGGCATTCAATTCTGATTCCATAGTTTCATTGCTCTCTTTCTTTCTTGATGCTTCTGCATAATCCTGTGGTTTATCCATTTTCATTACCTATCCCATAAGTGCATAATTCACTAGAGCACTATGAGATCTAGTAACCCTTCTTTCAAAATTTCTATCTAACATACTGCTTTCTAAATGACCCCTTTCAAGCCACTTAGGCTTCTTCTTAACTTCATCTTTTTTTACTAACTTGGAATTTGATTCATCACCAATATTCACTGCATCTTTCTTCAATTCAAATTGTACCTGTTCTAGATGATAGATTCCCTTCTCATCAAACACAACATCTATGCTTATTATCACCTTCTTTGACTTTGAATCAAACAACCTATAACTTCTTATTTCAGTACTATATCCAATAAAAATAGACTTCACACTGTTGGGTTGTGTTATATTCTTTCCATGACTAGCCCACGTAGTTAATCGAGGGGTTAGAGGGGGAGCGGAGCCCCCATTCATTGCGCCGATTGTGTAGCGGGGGAGGCGGGGTGGCTCACAAGGGGTTTGAGGCATACCCGTAACCCCGCTTTATGGGGTCCGAGGCAGCGCCCCGGAAAATTTTGGTTTTGGACCATATGTTAGGATGGGTGGACCCACCTATGGTTTTGTGCATGATTTTCGCACATGTTTTTTGAACGCGATGGTTTTTCAGTCCATGGTATTGGACGCGATGGTTTTCGGTCCATGGTATTGGATGCTTCAACATGTATAAATATGTATTATAACATTGAAAGGAACATAATGAAAAATCAAGCTGGTAGTCCCGATTTTGGGATCCGGGGGAAAATCTCTGTGTATATGTGTTTTATGTGTTATGTTCTCGCATTGTTTATTTTATGTGTTTTAGAATTCGTATGCAGGTAATTTATGTACGGCGTTAAAACCTACATTTGGTATTGGAGTTGTTTTGGCTTCAAGGAGACGCTTTCGTTGCTGAGGGGTTTCACTCGGGTATGTGGTAGACCCTGTTCAGTGGGAGATCTGCGAGATCGATTTTGTTAGTGAAAGAAGATGGGAAGCAGTGGAAAGATAGAGATCGAGAAATCTAATGGTCAAATTTTTGAGTTGTGGAAACTCAAGATGGAGGATCTGTTGGTGGACAAAGATCAGTGGATCGCGGTAGGTCAAGGTACTAAACGAACGGGAGTGTCCGATGAAGAATGGAAGAAGTTGGATCGGAAGGCAAAGAGCACAATACGATTGTGTGTCTCAGATTCAGTATTGCTGAATGTATCAGGGGAAGCTACGGCGAAGGCTTTGTGGGACAAGTTAGGGACTTTGTACCAATCTAAGTCTCTGGTGAATAAACTGTTCCTGTAGAAAAAACTGTATAACCTGAGGATGAAAGATGGAGACTTGGTGATGGAATATCTAAACGCATTTAATACTGTGGTAAGTCAGTTATCATCTGTTGATATTAAAATTTCAGATGAAGATAAGTGCATTAGTTTGTTGTGTTCTCTACCAAATTCGTGGGATAGTTTGCTTATTGCAATAGGTAGCAATGCAACTACCTTATAGTTTAATGAAATAGTCTCAGCCTTGCTGACGGAGGAGATGAGACAGAAAACTAAGGAAAGCCAAAATGGTGATGCCTTGTTTGTACGAGGACAGTCCCAGAACAGAAACAAAAATAAGTAATCGAGTGGGAGATCTAAGTCTAAATGGAGATCTAAATCTCCAGGAAAACTTGTAAAGGTGGTGTGCTGGAAATGTGGAAAGGAAGGGTACTACAAAAGGGACTATAAATCTAAAGCTCCTGATAAAAGAAAGGGATCTGATGATGCTCCTTCTACAAAGGCGAAAACCACCTCAGATGAAGGTGGGGATGTGTACTTGGCTTCTTCAAATGCACATGTAGATCATGAGGCATGGTTGATTGACTCAGGTGCATCCTTTCACTTCACTCCCCATAGAGAGTGGTTCTGCGAGTATGAGAAATACGATGGTGGTGATGTCTTCTTAGGGATGATAGGAAGGCTAGAATAATTGGTCGCGGAAAAGTAAAGTTGAAGTTGCAAGGTGGAAGGGTTAGAACACTTCTGAGTGTTCTTCATATTCCTGCATTGGCCAAAAATCTGATTTCTGTAAGCAAGTTGGATGATGCAGGTGTAAAAACAGTGTTCGAGAAGAACACCTGCAAGATGGTTCGGGGAGCACTAGTATTGATGCGGGGAGTTCGATTTGGAACTCTGTACAAGCTGCAAGGTGGCACTGTTATTGATTGGTGCAACAGCTCTGTGGTTCCTGGAAGTTGAGCACAAAATCTAGTGGTCTCTGGAGAGAAGACCATTTTGTGGCATCAAAGGCTTGGACATATTGGAGAAAAGGGCCTTCAAATACTTCATGGAAAAGGTATGGTAGAAGGCATGAGTAATAGCTCTCTGAATTTTGATTTCTATGAAAATTGTGTATATGGAAAGCAAAATCGAGTGAATTTCCCCTCTGGTAGTAAGAGGGCGAAACAGATATTAAAACTTGTGCACAGTGATGTGTTTGGACATGTGAAGGTTCCATCACTGGGTAAGTCTATGTAATATGTATCATTTATAGATGACTTTTCAAAGAATACATGAATATATTTCGTTAAAAAGAAATCTGAAGCTTTTGACAAGTTTAAATAATTTAAGGCTCTTGTCGAAATCAAATAGAGAAGAAGATAAAGGTGCTGAAGACAGATAATGGTGGAGAATTTTGCAGTAAGGAATTTGAAGAATTCTGCAAAAAGTGCGGTATAGCACGACAAAAGACTACTCCATATACACCTCAGCAAAATGGAGTCGCAAAAAGAATGAACAAGACATTAATGGAAAGGGCAAAAAGCATACTCAATGGTGCCGAGTTAGGACAGGAATTCTAGGCAGAGGTTGTGGAGACAGCATGTTACCTGGTCAACAGATCACCTTCATCAGCGTTGGAAGATAAGACTCCACAAGAGGTATGGACTGATAAGAAACCCTCTCTTTCACATCTAAGGGTATTTGGATATGATGCATATGTACATGTTCCAAAGGAGAAACAAACCAAGTTGGATAGTAAAACTGAAAAGTGCATCTTTATTGGGTATAACGATGGTTTGAAGGGTTATAATTTTGGAACCCAGTCACAAGGAAGGTTGTGTACAACCGAGATGTGGTGTTCAGAGAGGTAAAAGATGTTATTAAACATGAAGTCCAACCAAAGGAACTGAGAAGATAGAGTTTGAACTAAAGGAGGAAGAATCAGACTCTACAGAAGAGGAGGAATCAGAAGATGAAGAGCTAGAAACTCCGAGAGTGAGAAGATCAGTTCGAGAAAGAAGGCAGCCAAAAAGGTATAATCCATCTGCTTTCTATTCAAATTTTGCTTTATCCATTATCGACGATGATCCTAGAACTGTGAAGGAAACAGTAGATTCAGAGGATGGAAAACTCTGGAAAGAGGCCATGGTTGATGAAATGGCATCTTTGCACAAAAATGAGGCTTGGGATCTGGTGGAGTTGTTGCTTGGAAAGAAACCCATTGGCAGTAAATGGGTGTTCAAAAAGAAGACAAATGCAGAAGGAAAGGTGGAGAAATACAAAGCTCGGTTGGTAGAAAAAGGTTATTCCCAGGTGCCGGGAATTGATTTTGGTAATATTTTTTCTCTTATTGCCAAGGTAACTTCTATTAGATTACTTTTATCTGTTGTTGTTGCTTTTGATTTTGAGGTAGAACAGATGGATGTGAAGACAAAATTTCTTCACAGGAATCTAGGAAGAAACATACATGAAGCAACCTGAAGGCTTTGCGGTGAAGGGTAAGAAAGAACTGGTATGCAAGTTAAAGAAGTCTTTGTATGGGTTAAAACAGTCACAAGGATGTAGTATCAGAAATTTGATACATTTATACGGGGACTTGGCTTCACCAGAAGCAAAGCAGATCACTATGTATTTTAAATTAATTGGTGACCGTGTTATTTATCTAGTCTTGTATGTGGATGATATGTTGCTGGTTGGAATGATAAAGAAATTATCCAAGATTTGAAGACTCAATTGTCCTTCAAATTCGACATGAAAGATCTTGGTGCTGCAAACTATATTTTGGGCATGAAAATTAAAAGAGGTCGGGCAAAGAGGAAGCTCTGGTTAAACCAAAGGAAGTATGTCGAGACAATATTGCAGAGCTTTAATATGCAGGATAGTAAACCGATGAAGGTTCCTATTCCTGTAGGTGTGAGGTTATCTGCTGAACAGTGTCCCAAGACACAAGAAGAGGAAGAGGACATGTCCGTGTTCCATATGCAAGTGCAGTCGGTAGCTTGATGTATGCCATGGTTTGTACTAGACCAGACATTTCACATGCAGTGGGAGTATTGAGCAGGTTTATGTCAAAACCAGGGAAGGAGCACTGGCATTGGACAGCAGTGAAGCGGGTTTTCAGGTATTTGCGTGGCACTAGTGATTTTGGTTTGTGCTACCAAGGAAGACCAGGATTGGACAGAATGTTGGATATTCGTGGCTTTGTTGATGCAGACTGGGCTGGAGATCTGGATCAGAGAAGATCTACAAGTGGGTATGTGTTTAACCTATTTGGAGGTGCAGTCAGTTGGATGAGTAAGAAACAATCTGTAGTGGCACTATCAACTACAGAGGCAGAATACATGGCAACCACTCATGCAAGCAAGGAAGCAGTTTGGTTGCAGAGATTGTGTTCCAGTATGGGGTTAATACAAGAAGCTATAAGGATAGACTGTGACAGCTAAAGTGCAATTTTCTTGACAAAGAACCCTGCATATCATTCAAAGACAAAGCACATTGATGTTCAGTATCACTTTGCGAGGGATATGATAGAATACAAAAAAGTGTTGCTGGTAGAGGTGGACACTTTGAAGAATACTACAGCATTGACAAAATCTGTGAGCTCTGAGAAGTTCTCTTGGTGTAGAGAGACAATGGGCGTTTGAAGGCTGGAAAAATGACTAAGCTCTCTTATGGCCTGCTGTGGAAAGAAAATTGCACCTGTTCTAGATGATAGATTCCCTTCTCATCAAACACAACATCTCTGCTTATTATCACCTTCTTTGACTTTGGATCAAACAACCTATAACTTCTTATTTCAGTACTATATCCAATAAAGATACACTTCATACTCTTATCATCCAATTTCTTCCTCTTTTCCTTAGGAACATGTGCATATGCAGTACAGCCAAAAACGTTCATATGTGAAACACTTTGTTTGTGTCCTGACCATGCTTCTTTTGGAGTCAAATTCAACACTGCCTTTGTAGGACATCGGTTAGGAGTGTATACTGTTGTGTGTACTGCTTCAACCCAAAACTCATTTCCAAGTGACACAGCTTTTAACATGTTTCTAGCCATTTCAACTATGGTTCTATTCTTCCTCTCTACAACACCATTTTGTTGAGGAGAATATGAATTAGTAAACTCTCGCTTTATTCCATTCTTCCTGCAATAATTCAAAAACTCATTTGACTTGTATTCTCCCCTGTGAAAATTTTTGGATCTACAAATCAGAAATCCTACTGCAATCATTGGTTTAACATCGCCTACTTGTTATTTCATTTAACAAGTTATTTAATTACATAAACATTGATGTAAACACTACTGCAGACTACACTGATATACAGATCATAAACTAAAATAATAAATGAGACACACACAAGGGACACCATTATTTTTGGACAACACGTCCCCAGAAAAACCCAATGCGGGAAAACCAGTGCAACGGATAGAGGGTTTTATATTATTAAGCAAGCAGAATCTGAGTACAACACGTTGCCTCTCACACCAGCAAACCTTACAGAGAAATCACGGTAGCAAGAAATACATACGACGGTTTACCTCATCCCCAAGCCCCAATTGATCCGATGAGCGATCTAGCACCCTCCCAGCAAATACTACGCAGTCCCTACACAATCACTACGTGGGCCTATGTCTTGCCTCTAGAGAACTGCGTCACCCCAACTGCTAGATCGATCTGTTAGATGAAGATTGTTGTTCAGCCCTCCTGACTCAGAACTTCACTTCCCAACAGAATCTCGAACTATAGACGACACTCTGCACTGCCACTGCGTGAGCCCCTCCTGCCCTACGTCAGCTCTACATAAGCCCCTCCTGGGCTGCGTAGGCCTCTGCTTTGTCTTCCTGTCATTCAAGCTGCCTCTCTACCACGTACTCTTTGGCTCAAAACTGACTTTCCTATCCAAATCTCGGCTTCTGCCCCTCTCACTGCAACAAATCACAAGTTCAATTCTCTCACCAAACCGTGCCCCAGAAAATCGAACTAACTGATCAATATGCTCACTTGGTGTATCTCCAACTAACCCTCAAGCCTGCTCTTATACCTTTCCTGTTGATGAATCAACAGTCGAGATTAAGTCTCTAATCAACGGCTAAAATTAAATTAGACTTTATCCACGTCTCTTAGAAGCTTCTCACCCATATTTTCATTAATATCCATTAATATTTTTACTTTCCTAAGTTTACACTTAGCAACCCCATTAAGAATATTAATTATTTTAATAAAATACAATCCGAGTGGAATTTCACCAAACGATTTCATGGTCTTGGAGATAGAGCACATTCGATGCTACCCACAATCAACATCCCCCATTATTTGTTCTTAGGGTGAGAATTTGTAGAACACTTTGCTTTTCAACTAAAGCCTTAAACTCAAGAAAATGAGAAAACACTTCAGATTTCTCTTTCATAAAACACACCCATGTCTTCCTAGAATAATCATCAATGAAATGTGAAAAAGCAGTGTGCCTTTCCAAAAGACACAATCTCCAATGGAACACACAAATCTGAATGCACCAACGCTAGACGTTCTAGCCTTCCATATTCTATCTAAGAAAATTTCATTGTGTTGTTTCCCAAAAATACACCCTTCACATACATCATCATCCAACTTGATATAAGGAAGACCATTCACCATGTTCTACTCTCTTAACAACACCAAACTCAGAAAATTTAGATGTCCCATCCTATAATGCCAAATCTTACTATTTGCTTCTTCTGTTGTATTCAAACTTTGTGAATTACTTGAATCAAAGGAGAGCTTGAAAATTCTATCTTCAGTCATTTCACCTCTTGCTACAACTGTGTTTTTATTCAACTTATCATGATTAAGCATTCTTTATTATCAAACACTAACTTGTAGTTTTGCTCTATCATCTGTCCTACAGAAAGTAGGTTCTTCTCCAATGTTGGTGTCAACAAAGTGTCCTTAATTAACTTCTTCTTTCCATGTAATGCTGGTATTGCAACTGTGTCTTTCCCTTTCACCTCAAAAACACTCTCATCACCAAATATGACTTTACCATAATAATTGCTATTAATTTTGGTAAACAACTCCTCTTGAGATGTCATATGAGTTGAACATCCTAAATCAATATACCATGCTTCACTTTCTTCACTATGTGCCATCAAACTTGAGATGAATAGCTTCTCATTCCTAGTTTCTTCAACAGCTATATTAGCACATGTTCGCTCCATATCTCGCATTTTTGCATAACAACCTCTTTCAAGATGGAAAAACTTTTCGCAATAATAACACAATAGATGATTTGAAACGTTGACTCCAAAGCAACAATCTGATTATTCTGAAATTCATTTTAATAATAATTCAAGCAGCATGTGTGGCAGGCAGCTCCAGAGTGACGTAGAGCCTGCGCATGCCCAGTTGGATGGCTAGCTTTCCAGGGACAGTCAAGTGTCGAGATTGCTTGAAGTGAGGGTAATTTCTCTCAAACAATTTTTGCCAGTATATTCTATGCAAGATAGCCAATTTTCAGCATCCAAATTGCACTCAGATAATTTCACTGCTGCATAATAATAAAAACCTTCAACTGCTACACTGGCTTTCCCGAGTTGGGTTTTTCCAGGGACATTTGGCCAAAAATAACTGTGTCAATTTTTATGTGTGTATATCAGTATATTTCTCAGTTTCCAGCGTTATTATTTTTCCGCAATGTTTTTGTGAAGATTGCAGTGAGTTTAGTTCATTGTTGTCGTAGCAATAAACTACTAATTTAATTAGCAATGAGAAGAAATAATACCAGTTGCTACAATAGGATTTCAGTGGTAAAATTTTCACAACAAGCACCCCTTTTGGGGAAATGCATCGGAAACATTTTCCCCCTACATCTCCCCAAAAGGGGGACGTGGGAAACATTTCCCCAAGTATCCCCTCGCCCCAATTGCATGGGAAGCGATAAGTGCATGCACCCTATTAGCCACCATTTTGTGGGTGATCTAGTCATGTGATCCCTCACCCATTTGTCATGATCGTATGTCTGAAGGTGGGTCTCTCGAACCTAAAGGTATGCCTTGTCATTTGGTAATTCAGTATTGTGGTTTGTTATCATGCACACTTCTAGGCATGGATTAATGGGGGGATTCGGCAGAAAGAATATGCTAGGTCTATGTTCTTGTCCCCTAGACCCCTTTTGGATATGAACCTTGGATTCTAGTCCCATGGGATCTCTTTTACTAACCGTTTTGCTTTAGGGATGGTATTTCACGGGAAACCCTGGTTTTGGTTGTGTGGTCCCACTCCCTCATCCGCATATATTACCCCCTTTCCACTCATTATGACCCCATTCATCATTGCTCCCACCTGGGTCCACATTCCTCCACTGGGTCCACATAGGGCTAGTTCTACCATTCGCCTTGCCCACACCTTGGGTTAGGCCTGCAATGATGCCCTGGAGATTGATACAGGTAAAAAGGAAAGCGAAAGCATAATTAGCCACATTCAATAGGAAAATGTACCACAAAATGCAAAAAATGGTTGGCACAAACACATTTAGCATGTGGGAAAAAGCCAATACATTAGCTCTACCCCATCATCATGGCCATCATCCTAGTTCCTATAGGTTCTATGAGCCTCCATCATATAGGAATCCATGATTATCCCAACCCCTCGTGAAAAATGAACCGCCCTACTTTAAAAGGGGGTATCCACTAAGATATCTCACACACCATGCTCTTACCCCTTGAGCCCCGAGTGGTTAATTAAAAAAAAGTCATAAAAAGACAAAAGGCATATAAAGAAGGGTGGAAAAATCAAGGTCGGGGCACCTCTTGTACCACGATTTCTCCCTCCTATAGATTATATACCCAAGTATGGGCTTCCCTTCTACTAGCCACCCTTGTACCTCAGCATGTGGCCCGGGGTTTCCCCTTCTCATCCGCTACTCTATTCACCTCTGTATCACATACCACCACCTTTTAAATAATGTACCATGGACATATTATCCCCTTTAGAAGTAGAAACCACCTAATAGGATACTTCGTTAACCCCATTTGGAGTTTGGAGACATTAGCACATGCCAAAACCCATTATGGAAAGGCAGGCAATTATGAAGTCCCCACCTGTAGTCCATGGTTTGTAAGCTCTTTTACTCAATTTCTTTGATGACTGGTTGTACTGGAAGACTAGGGGATGCATTGGATCTTATGTAGGATTACAAATGGTCTCCATCTTGGGTTTGCTCTCCCTATATGAGGTCCCAACACTCTAGAGGGCTACATTGGCACATGTAGGGTGTGTGTTGAGAGCCACGGGCCTCCACAACAGTCGAGAGCAATCCACAGATCCCCAGAGATGTTCAGAGATTGCTCGAGATTCACCTATTGGACAAAGAAGATGAACGTGGTTCACCTTTGCCCGGTCAACCCCACAGATGTACCATGCACTTGGCAACTGACCTAGGACTTGTAAGATGATGTGGCATCACCTACACCATCATCTGAGCCCTTACAGATGATCTACAAGCATCTTCGACTTACTGGAAGTCCCATGAGCTCACTTGTATGCCCTCACAACCATTGGGAGCTCCACAGGTTTATTATGTGGGCAACAAGAGGCCATCCCCTTGTCCATTACTTTTGGAAATCCAACTCATTATTTTGGCACTTATGAACTTCATCAAACCTCTTAGAGAGCCCAACAACATGCATTATTGATCATTCGACCTCTTGTGAGGCTTATTATTTTATTTGTGAGCTAGTTTGGTTGGCTTGTCACCAATAGATAGTTATTTGCACATTATGTTAATTGATGGGCTAATATAGACTCAAATTAAATAATTCGAACTCTTAATGAGTGTATAAATAGTAGAGACATGAATTCATTTTTATCATTACTTTGGATTGGATCTCTCTTTTCTTTAGAGAATTTCGCACTTTTTTTGGACAATGAATTGGAGCTTTACGAATGAATTTTGATGTGTGGATATTGGTTTATCTTCTCTTGGAGCTTCTCTCTTGTCAATTGTGAATGGTTGGATATATTATGTTACATGTAAGTACATGTTTTTAATGTTATTCTTGTTTTACTTTTACATGTACATTGGACTGGGATTTTCATTATTCTAGGGTGAATTGATGCATGAATTTATTGCTTCAAATTATGGAATTTTGTCTCTATTATAGCATCTCTCAATGTATGGGCCATGTAATATGAATGAAATCTCCTAGGCATAATTCTATCAAAGAATTTGATCTTGATAAGTAATTTCCTTTGCACATCGAAGTATAAAAGCTGCAAGATTGCTTCGCCTCGACCTAGAATGCTAGCGAAGTGGTCTTGAGGCCTCCTTGACCGCGAACCAAGAAATCCTACTCATATTCATCATAGACTCCATTCTCCCAAAGACTAAAGCAATGATCTACCAAAAGGAGGTCACCAAAAATCACATTCTTTCACCTTCTTCCAAGTCTAGCCAATTTGGGGCACTTAGGGCATCAATTTCTCAACATGTTAGCCATCCAAAAAATTTGATGTCCTAGGCTCTCCTACCTTGGTGTTTTCTCTAGCTCTCCTCCAATTTTGAAGCCGTTCTGACAGTGGAATCGGGAGAAAAGCCAAGCCCTAACTCTAGGATCAAATCTCGCCCAAGCATCCCCAAGGCTAGCACCTCATAAGGTCAAACCAACACTTTCAAGCGAAAATTCCTTCTTTGATCCTTCCCCCACCTTGTCTAGGGTAAGAATATAATTGGTTGCTATATTATTTCCTCATACCCTACACTGGGTCCACTTGTTCTCGTTCCATTGAAATGACAATTTTTTAAGAACCACTCAAGGTACCAATTTCAACAAGGATTTTAGGGATTGGGAAACTCTATTACAAGTCATATTCCATAAACCTAACCCTCAAACCTTCCTTTCCCTAGAATACATTGTACCTTGCTTAGAAAGCAAGCTCCATCATTTAAGATCTTCTGGGAAAGGGATTATTTGGGTCACTCATATCCATCCACTGACTTATATTTCATTGGTGACTCCATAATATATCAGGTCTCCTTCCATTGGTGAAAGTTCATAAATAGAGGGGAGCCTTAGCTTAAGTAACAGTGGGCTAAGTCTCCATTTGTTGCTCTTAGCCTAGCATTTGCCCTTTAAGGATCTTCTTTTAGCTCCCTTGCTAGTCTGAGCAGTAACACACCAAATCCTAGGGGATGCGTACCCGTGGAACATTGATTACAAGGAAACCTCCACAATCTACCAAACTAGTTGTTGCACAATTAATCAAAGTCACATCAGAAGCACATCTACATAAAAATTGAGAAGAAACAACCTATAAGGAAAACCTTACAACATCTTGTAGGAACCCATGTGACTGTATTAATCTACGATGCGGCCTCGTATAATTAAACTAATTTGTTGTATGGATGGTTGTTGTACAGCGTGCTACTATACTATTGAAATTCAAGTGTAGCTAGGACTGGAATAGTTTTTCACAATTGATGACTACTTCTATTGATGCAATCAGTTCCTTCTTTATACTTTAATCAACAAGTAGTTATACATGAAAAACTTCAACCATTCAAATCTTCAAAAATAGCGGTAAATAGAGATCACAATGGACAATAAACAATAAGAGACACTAAGGTTAGGCTCACAACCAAGGGAAATCCCAAAAATTCTTTCCTTAGGAGAGAGATTTTGTCAATCAAAAGTACATCAAAAGTTCCAATAAATTCAAATCAATCTTCAATGAAATACCAATCAAAGTTTGACAATAGGAAGAGAGATAACTTCAATTCAGTTGTACTAGTCTGCACAATTAGGTCGAAGTTCAATTGCATGATCACTATGACAAGAGGCCAAAAGTCATCCTTAAGACACCACAGACAAGTTAATGAATTGTCGAAAAACTCAACCCAAAATTTCCAGTCAAAACCCTCAATCAAATTCAAGTGAACATCAAAACAAAAGAGCAAGGTTATAGTAATCAAAAATCAAGATGCTTCTGAAGTCTTCGGCCTCCAAATTGACAAAACTGAAGTCAATTTGATGTCGAAATCACCCAAGACAATTGTAGAAAATGAGCCTTGAAAGAGATAGTCAACGCAACCAAAAAAAATCCTTTTTCCGATCTTCGCACGTGTGGATAAGCTCTAAAGTTATAGATCGAACATGTTTGTTGTTGTGATGATCAAATGAGAGCCAACGAGCAAATATATATATGAGTCATGTGAAGGCTAATTGGCCTTAATGGGGCCAACAGGCAAGTCTTGTTGATTTCTGATAGCATCGGATGTGCTCTTAGCCTCAAAATTTGCACGGAGGCTAGGACAAATGTATTCCAATATACCCAGAAATCGTTTGGGGAAATTCCACTCGAAGGCAGTTTTATTAAACTAATTAATTATTTTTAATGGGTGCCTAAGTCCAAACTTAGGAAATTCAAATAATTAAAATGTATTAATCTAACTGTGGGTGAAACCTCTAGAAGAAGAAAAAGATTGAGTCCAAATGATCTGAGCCATTGATTAGAATCTAATATGGGTCGTTGATTACTCAACTGGAGGATTATAAGGACTTCGATGGGCATTTGGAAAACACACCAAGCAGATACTCAGTTAACCGAGTAAGATCAATTTTCTCACTAGTCGAAGTTCAGAAAGAGGAAATCGAATCAGAGAGAGAGTTGCAGGTGAGAAGGAGAGAAGTCATGAGCATCAGTCGAGAGTGCAAGAGCACAAAGAAGACGCAGAGCAGGCGAGGGACAACGTAGAAAAGCAGTGTCCCTACGCAAAAGCTGACACACTGTGACACAAAGGGGACAACAAGTCCTCTCTAGAGTCTGAATCTTGCTAAGAAGCGTGAGAATATTGTTTGCAGAATTTCTCAGAAAAAAAAATCATCTTCTATTATGTTGGTTGCATCTTGTACATGCGAATTTTTCTAAAGATCAATAAAGAAACCCTCATCTGCTGCACCTGTTTTCCCACATTGGGCTTTTCCAGAAACAATTGTCCAAAAATAACTGTCATTGTGATTATACTTGTGCTAGTATTTTTCTTTGCATTTTCTTTCTGCAGTATTTTAATTGTGAATGTTGGAGTAGAATCTATTTCGATATTTGTTGTAGGAACACTGTGAATAACTTATTTCTGAAGTAATAAGTAGATGAAATAATATCAGTCATTGCAGTTGGATTTCTATTTATAAATTTTCACATGGTATCAGAGCTAAGTTATGCAAGAGTGCAGACTGAAAGAGCCAACTTTGAAGAAAAGAAGGGAATTGCACAGTCCAATCTAGCAGGGCAAAATTTTCATAAGAAAATCTCTCTCCGAGAGAGTCGACATAGGAAGATTTCCAGATTAAAGTTTTCCAGTGACAAAAGGAGCAGTGCAGAAGCTTCATCACAGAGCAGTCTTCAGGGGAAGACACAATTTTTCTGCAACAGTTGTTGGGGCAAGAAAAGTGTCAGAAATCGATAGGAAAATAGCACAAGGAAGGATTGAAAATCAAGATGTCTCTTAATTATCTTCCAGATTGGAAGAAGAATTCGCATTCTTGGCGAGTTCAGCGTCAGCAGATGTTTGGTATATTCATAGCGGGGCTTCAGCCCATATGACTAAAGAACGAGAATATTTCTCGAGCTATCAAGAAGAACAAATGGACTTCCAGATTACTATGGTAAACATAACGAAGTGTACTTCAGTAGAGAGAGGCACCATAGCATTTCAGACGAAAGCAAGAACCAACATCAAAGCCACTAATGTTCTGCATGTGCCCGGATTAGGAATGAATCTAATTTCATTGTCCCATTTACAAGACAAAGGATACGATGAATACTTCACTGGAAGGAAAGTATATGTCAAACATCCGAGCTAGAAGAAGAAGAGACAAATTGGAGCTCGAAGCAATAGACTATATAGGTTGCAGCTCGAGTCTCCAATGGCACTGATAAGTAGCAATCACAATGGTGAAAAGGAACTTAATGAACTGTGGCTCAAACAAATGGGACACTTACACCATGGAGCATTGAGGATGCTCTGAGAGACTATTTTAGGAGTTCCAATCCTTAGTATTGAGCATGATGACGTATGCAGAGGATGCGTACTAGAGAAGTACACTAAAGCAGCCTTTTCCAAAAGTAACAACAAAGCAAAAGGTGTATTGGGATTGATACACTTAGATATTTGTGGTCCTATGTCCACAAAAGCTCTTAGTGGCGGCCAATACTTCATCACCTTTATTAATGATCACTCAAAAAAAACCTGGATCTATTATTTGAAGACTAGGGATGAGGTCTTTGATCAGTTCAAAGAGTTTAAGGCTCTCATGAAAACATGACAAGGAAAAAGATAAAGGTATTGCGTTCAGATAATGGTGGAGAGTAAATGAACAAAAACTTCACAGATTTCTGCGAAAAGGAGGGCATCAAAAGAGAATGGACAACTCCATATAATCCGGAGCAGAATGGAGTAGCATAGCGAAAGAATAGAACTATTGTTGGGGCGGCAAAGGCTATGTTGTATGACCAGGACTTACCTAAATTCTTATGGGCAGAGGCTTGCAGAATAGCAGTGTATATCGAAAATATAACTCCTCACAAAGCACTGGGGAAGAAAACACCTGAAGGTGTCTTCACAGGAAGAAGTTAGAGGTGAGTCATCTCAAGAAATTCGGAAGTGTGGCATATTGTCACATTCCAGACAAGAAGCGTAGTAAACTAGATCAGACTGCAAAAAAGGGGTGCCTCGTAGGATATAGCAAGACCTCGAAGGCATACAAAATCTACATTCCTAGCAGCAGGAAGATTGTAGTAAGACGAAATGTGAAGTTCATGGAGGATAGAGCCTTCAAGAAATCCCGAGAGATGCCAGCAGAAAGTCAGTCAGTAGATGTCCACTTGTCCAGCAACAGCAAGGGCCAAAAAAAGGACAAGCATGAGGACAAACACCTGGATCAAGCGCAGTGACCAACACCAGTAATTCCTCAAAAGAAGGAAATCCAGGTTGTTCTCAACAGATGCAATAGTGGGAACAAGAGGGGGATTTGATTGAGCCTCCCACCACCAATGGTAGAACAAGCAAGAAAGTACGACAGACATTGAGGGACGAAAAGGAGTTTGTCGGAGCTCCTAGAACCACAAAGAGGCAGCATAGACAACCTGATAGATACAAAGCCTTGGTAGCACAAGTTGAAGAACCCTCTAGCTTTCAAGATGTCGTACAGCACCAAGTTTGGGTGGATGCCATGGTAGAAGAGTATAGTTCTGTCATGACGAATGATGTTTGGGAAGTGGTACCTAGACCAGAGGAAAGATCAATTGTAGGATCAAGGTAGATCTACAAGATCAAGTATGCTGCAAATGGAAATATAAAGAAGTACAAGGCTAGTTTCGTGGCAAAAAGGTACGCACAAAAAGAAGGAATAGACTATGAGGAGACCTTCGCCCCAGTCGCTAGATATACCTCTATGAGATTTGTTATATCCCTCGCAGTTCAATTGGGATGGGAGATTCACCAGATGAATGTCAAGGCATCGTTCTTGAACGGGGTGATAGAAGAAGAGGTGTATATAGAATAGCCCGAAGGCTTCGAAACACATGAAAAGGGAACTCATGTATGTAGATTAAAGAAAGCCCTGTATGGGCTCAAGCAAGCACCCAAAGCATGGTATGATTAGATTAATAGTTACTTGCAACAGTTGGGATTCGTCAAGAGTGATGTTGATCTCAATCTCTACTATCTAATGGTGGAGAATGAGCCACTTATTTTGGTATTATATGTGCATGACTTGTTTCTAACACGGTCATCTAAGCTCATAAAGGACTGCAAGAAAAATCTTGAAGCAGAATTTGACATGAAGGATATGGGGTTGATGCATTATTTTCTAGGGTTGGAAGTTTGGCAGAAGAATGGGGAGATCTTCCTTGGGCAAGGAAGATATGCTATAGAGATCCTGAAGAGATTCAGAATGCAGGATTTTCGACCCATGGCTACACCCATGATCACCAACTGGAAGTAAATATATGCATAAGGAGACAAGGAGGTGGACCCCACCTTGTAAAGAGAGCTCATTGGGTTGCTCATGTACCTGGTCAACACTAGGCCAGACATTCGCTTCGTTGTCAACACCCTTAGTCAGTTCATGGTGGAACCAAAAAGAGTGCATTGTGCAGCGGCTAGGCATATTCTTATATATGTGCGTGGAACATTCGGATATGGGTTGAAATACACCCGAGGAGATGACGTCAGATTGAATGAATTCATAGATGCAGATTGGGCAAGTAGTTCAATGGAACGGAAAATACCTTTGGGTATTTCTTCAGTGTTGGATCAGGAATGATCTCTTGGTGCAGCAGGAAGCAGAAGTCGGTAGCTCTGAGCTCAGGAGAAGTAGAATATATGGCAACCAGCACAGCTACGTGCAAAGCTATATGGCTTAGAAAACTGCTTGTGAGTTTGTTCAAGAAAAGGATGGAAGCGACCAGTGGTTTCTATGATAATCAAAGTTGTATTAAACTCTCTGAGAATCCAGTATTTCATGATCAATCGTAGCACATTGATATCAGATGTCACTTTATCAGAGACTACGTTCAGCGTAGGGCAGTACAACTGCAGTATGTCTCCACAGAAAATCAAGTAGCAGACGTACTCACAAAAGCTCTAGGAAGAGCTAAGTTCATGCAGTTTAAGGAGCAGATGGGTATGGTAGAGAATCCGTTTCAGTAGCAGAAACAAGTGGTTTCTCAGTTGCAGTGGCAGGAAATGAGAGGGAGTTGCAATAGAGATGCGGTGTTGGCGGTGGTAGGAAATGAGAGGGAGTTGCAGTACAAATGCAATGTTGGCAGTGGCAGGGTCAGGAGCAGTACAGATGCAGCATTTGCATAGTAGTTGGTGGGCAGTGATGTCAAACATCTACAGCGCAAAGGGAGATGTTACAAAGTCAAGGTGATGCTTCAGCAGGTTGCATTACTAGAGCACATTCATCGCTAAGAGGGAGTGTTGATTTCTGATAGCATCGGATGTGCTCTTAGCCTCAAAATTCGCAGGGAGGCTAGGACACATGTATTCCACAATACCCAAAAATTGTTTTCGAAAATTCCATCCAGAGACAGTTTTATTAATATAATTAATTATTTTTAATGGGTGGCTAAGTCTAAACTTAAGAAATTAAAATAATTAAAGGGTTATTCAGTATGAACCACAGTAGATGGTTCGAAACATTGACTCAAAATCTAATGATGTGATTAATCTGAAATGCATTCTGAATAATGATATGGATCATAGAAGTCTCAAATCAATAATAATTAAGGGGTATTAATCTAACTGTGGGTGAAACCTCTAGAAGAAGACGCAGATCGAGTCCAAATGATCTCAGCCATTGATTAGAATCTAATATGGGTCGTTGATTACTCAACTAGAGGATTATAAGAAGGACTTCAATAGGCATTTGGAAAACACGCCAAGCAGATACTCAATTACCTGAGTAAGATCGATTTTCTCACTAGTCGAAGTTCGGCAAGATGAAATTGAATCAGAAAGTTGCAGGTGAGAAAGAGAGAGGGCATCAACATCAGTCAGGAGTGCAGGAGCAGAAATAAAACACAGAGCAGAGGAGGGATAGAGTAGAGAGGCAGTGACATTGGGACTGTGCAGTCCCTACGCAGAAGTTGACACAGTGAGACCAATGTTTTAAAACTCAGACTCCGACTCTGACTTGGTATCGACTCGGCCAGTTTGATTTCAATGACTTGTTCGTTGTAAAAAATACATTAAATATTTATTTTTTTAGTAAAAAAAACATAATTTCAAAGATTTCCGTTCATGTTTCCAAACACAAATCTTTAGAATATAGAGAAAACACAACATATGATCAAAGTAGGCTCATGAATATATCCATTATATCAAAATGGCACCCAGTGCACTGTCCAATACAAAGTTCATACTTAGCCATCAATGCAAGGATTCTTTTTTGCCTCAACCTAAGGACAATCACTAGACTACAACAACAATAATACCAATTGTCCGCCCCTAATGAAGTCTCAAAACCCTTGATTCAATTCTGGTCAAGCTCAAGAACAATCAAAGGTAAATATGTATTTATTCGTCCATTGCCAAAACGTTTGCCTTTTTAAAAACATTGTATGGCTCAATGCATTCTTTTGGTTTTCTAATTCATGCCACTAGGATAACCATACTTCGGCCTTCTAATTTTCAAAACTATCTCACAATGATAGATTACTTTAGGGCTATAAATATGCAATAAACAACAACCCAACCATTGATATGTAAGAGGCGGAACAACTTTTGACAGTTGTGCTTCAGGATTTTTGTCAAAGAGTCGAGCCGACCGAGTTGTTACCAAGTCATTACCGAGTCAGCCGAGTTGTTACCAAGTCGACCGAGTCAATGACTGGCTCGGTAACAACCCGACCAGTCATTCCGTTTCGGCCACCAAGCCGACCCGGCCAAGCATTGGCTTGGTCTGACTCGACCGAGTCGGAGTCGACTCGATCGTTTTTTAAAACAATGAGTGAGACGCAGAGGGAGCAACAGGTCCTCTCCAGAATCCAAATCTCGTTGAGAAGCGTGAGAATATTGTCTGTAAATTTCTCACAAAAATTCCTCTTTTATTCTGCTAGTTGTATCTTGTACATGAGATTTTTTCTGAAGATCAATAAAGAAACCCTCATCTGCTGCACCAGTTTTCCCACATTGGGTTTTTCCGAGAACAATTGTCCAAAAATAACTGTCATTGTGATTATAATTGTGCTAGTATTTTTCCTTGCCTTTACTTTCCGCAATATTTTTATTGTGAAGGTTGTAGTAGAATTTATTTCGATATTTGTTGCAGAAACACTGTGAATAACTTATTTCTAAAGTAATAAGTAGAAGAAATAATATCAGTCATTGCAGTTGGATTTCTATTTAGAAATTTTTCTCTTGAAGCTGACTTGTAGGAGACAACAAATTAAATTCTTCTTCATGTTTTTGCAATGAAAAATGCAAATCATAGCTGCATTATTCTTCAACACTCCCTCTTAGCTAGGGAGGTAGTTTTTCATTCTCTCTCAAGATCAATCTTCTCAGGCAATTCATAGGTCTCATGGCCCACAACCTAAGAAAGAAAACATAATCCAAGTTTCTCTCTCTCAAACTCATCATAAGGAAAGATACATAACATCTATTCCAAAGCATCTCCCCGACCATGAGGTCTCATGGCACACAGCCTAAGGGAGGAACCAACAAAGCATCTCCTGAACCACAAGGTCTCACAACACACAGCCTACAAGAGAAATCATCAATACATCTCTCGGACAACAATGCCTCAGAGCACACAGCCTACAAGAGGAATACATCTCCCAGACCACAAGGTCTCACGGCACATACCCTACAGGAGGAATCATCAATACATCCCCTGGACAACAATGTCTCATGGCCCATATCCTATAGGAGGAATATACCTCCCAGACCACAAGGTCTCATGGCACACAACCTACAAAAGGAATCATCAATACATCTCCTGGACAACAATGTCTCACAACACACAACCTATGGGAGGAATCCATCTCTCGGACCACAATGTCTCACGACACACATCCTACGAGAGATGGTCTATCCAAGATGCTATGTAATCAATGCTTCCTCTCAATAAAAGAGGAGTTCTTAACAACTCCAAGTTGATCTCTAAAATATCCAAACTTCATCTAAGACAATGACATTGTCAATACATCAACAACTTGCTCATTAGTAGGAAAATATTTGAACCTTACAACTCCTCTTTAGACAATATTCTGGATGTAGTGAAATTTGATTTCAATGTGTTTTGATATGTTATGGAACACCAAGTTCTCAGATAGCTTCACACAACTTTGATTATCATAATAGATAATAGTCGACTCTAACATTCGATCAAATAAATCATAAAACAATTTTTGAAACCATATAGTCTCGTAGCAAGCAGCATTAGCAGCAATATATTCAGCTTCAATTGTACTCAGAGCAATAGAACTATGTTTTCTGCTAGACAACGAAACCATAGCAAAGCCCAGGCTTAAGCAATATCCAGAGTTGCTTTTTCTATCATTAGTGTTAGTTTTTGTAGCATCAGATGTGTTCTAGCCATGAGATTTGATGGAAAGGTTAGAATACATGTATTCTCCAATACCCAGAAATCGTTTTTGGAAATTCCACTTAGAAACGACTTAATAAATTTATTAGTTAGTTTTTGATATTTCCTAAGTCTAAACTTACGAAATATGATTAATTAATCAGAATTAATTAAGTCATGATGAGAATGTTCTAGAAAAGTACATGGATCGATTTCTAGTTAATCCTAGCCATCGATTAAGATTTAATCATGGCCGTTGAAGTCCCAACAGAGGATTATAAGAAAAAGTCGATGAGGCTTGGAGAAGATACACCAAATCAGTTGAGCATTTGATTTTGCTGGGAAATCGATCTCTAGAGTAGCAACATTCATTTGTCAGACATGATTCAGTGGGATCGAAGCAGTGAGAGAGGGGCAAAAATAGTGAGGTCAAAGGGAGCTTTTCCAATTCTAGCAAGTACATTGCAGAGAGGTAGTGCAAAGCCCTCTTGAGGAGATTTTCGTTTTGCTAGGGAGAAGGAGAAATTCCAAGCTAGAAGCTGAGCAAAGAGTCTTGAGGCAAAGAGTATCAATTTCCCAAACAATAATTGATGAGACAGTAAGAGGAGACGCAGTTCCGAGCTTGTGGGACACAGTGACTGCGTAGGCTGACACAATGACTGCGCATAGGGAGTAAGGAGCAACTCAATTCGAGTTGAGGTTAGTGTTGGATCACTTATGGAGTGAGAAATTTTTCTCACTAGTTATTATTGCCAAATATTTCTCTATTTGGATTGCTAGTTTAAACATCCATAGATTGTACTCAGATTTTCACTACTGCATAGTATCGAAACCCTCAGTTGCTGCACTAGTTTTCCCGAGTTGGGTTTTTCTGGGGACTTAGTCCAGAAATAACGATGTCATATTGTGTGCGCGCATCTATTTCTTCCAACGTTTTTATTTCTTCTGCAGTATTTTATTTGTGAAGGTTGCAGTGTATTTAATTCGATATTTGTCATAGCACACAACAAGTAGATTGTTTAATTGAATTAACATCAGTTGTTGCAATAAGATTCGGGGTTCGCTGAATTTTCACATGGTATCAGAGCACAGATGATCAATCGGAGTGCTCAGTAACAAAAAGGGAGTTTCACTATTCATTGAGGGGCAGCAGTTCGAAATCCCAGAGGCAACACAGTTACCTTAGCCAAGAGGTCGAATTCTTGAGGAGAATCGATTTTTATGAGAGAGGGACAGAAAAATTTGATCTCTACTTATCGAGGATTTCCAGAGGCAGAGGAAGCAGCCAGTATTTTTTTCGCAAAGCAGATTTCTAGCTGGATGAAGCAGTTTTCCAACAGTTTGCTAGAGTAGAACTAGCGTCGGGAGGAAGAAGAGCACACGCTAAGGGAAAAAAATTTTCCTTAAGGAACTTCTAGTCTCAAGATGTTCGAATTCCCTTGCAGATCAGCAGTCGTTGTGAGCAGTTTTTCTCACTCCAGAAGTGAGTGCAAATAGCCTAGCAACAACCAAGCAGTAGGGAAGAGGAGATTTTCAACATCATCTGAGATGGCCACTGCCGGACTTCGTGATTAGGATAGGTTGGATGGAGCTTCCAACTAAGTCATCTGGAAGGCAAGGATGTCCTTCCTTTTGGATGAATATCGCCTGAAGACAAATATTGATGCAGTGGTCATGGTTCCCACAGATGCAAATCAGTTGAAGGAATACCGAAAGGAGACAGCGAGGGTAAAGAGATTGATCCTAGATAGTGTCTGGGATCATGTTGTATCATACATAACGGCCAAGGGAACAGCCAAGGAGATGTGGGATACACTTTCCACGCTATACCAGAGCACTTCCGAAGAGCGGAAGATGTATTTGGACGAGAAGCTGAAATGCACCAAGATGCAGAAAGGGGAAAGCATAGACACCTTCCTCACCAAGATTCAGGAGATCCGAGGTCAGTTGTCAATTGTTGGGGCAACGCCTCAACCCATAGAGCTAGTACGATTGGCACTCAACAGTGTCTCAGAGGAGTGGCAAGTATTTGTCCAAAGTATCTTGGGCGAAGAAACCTTGCCAAGTTGGGACAGAATGTGGGGTGATTTGCGGCAAGAGGAGTTGAGACGAGCTCTATTGAAGAGCTCCATTAGTGGCAGCAACAGTGAGTCAAAGCAGGTGAAGGAAGAGGAGAATGTGGCCCTCGCGTCTAAGGGTCCCAGTCAGAGACAGGGGCAGCAATGAAAGAAGAAAAAGGACCTGTCAAAGGTCAAGTGCTTCAGATGTGGTGAGCTTGGTCACTACATCACTCAATGTCCTCTCAAGAAGAAGGGCAAGGAGGAGAAGGAAGACCAAGCGGCCACTCATGCCAAGATTGATAGGTTGTTCTCTAGGCTAGAGGAAGGTTTCGCCATGTTTGGAGACAATCCCCCAAGAGTGAAATGGGGTGACATGGTGTTTTAGCCCCAGGGTGCTACAGGTGGGCAAGATTCTTAAGGAGGTCCACCTCATGAATCAGTACCTTGCTACAAGAAACCGCAATATTTAGTAGCATGATGGCTCAGTGGCAGTTGATGCAGTGAAATGCCAGAGTGACAGATGCAGAGATTAGTTGCAGCCAAATGTTGGGGAGAGTAGTGCAAAGTTGGCATCAGCGTAGATGCCTCAGTGATAGCGCAGATACTAGCAACAGTTAGAGACTCAAGAGGTAGATGCATCATACTGATCACAGTTGATTCAGAATTTAAGATGTTTTCCAATCGCAGATGTTGCAGTCACAGCAGCAGCAGATGGAGAGGGAGTTGCAGTGCAGATGCAGTGTTGTCAACAGTTCAGCACGGTCAGCAACAACACATATCAGAGTTGCGCAGTAGTTGGTGGACAACAGTAGCCAGACATTAGCAGCGTGACAGGAGATGATCCAGAGACAGGGTGTTGTTTCAGTGGGTTGCAACACTAGAACACATTCCTCGCTAAGAGGGAGTGTTAGTTTTTGTAGCATCGGATGTGTTCTAGCCACAAGATTTGGTGGAGAGGCTAGAATACATGTATTCTCCAATACCAAGAAATCGTTTCTAGAAATTCCACCTAGAGACGACTTAATTAGATTTATTAGTCAGTTTTTAATATTTCCTAAGTCTAAACTTAGGAACTATGATTAATTAATCAGAGTTAATTAAATCATGGTGAAAATGTTCTAGAAAAGTACATGGATCGATTTCTAGTTAATCCTAGCCATCGATCAAGATTTAATCGTGGTCGTTGAAGTCTCAAACAGAGGATTATAAAAAGAAGTCGATGGGGCTTGGGAGGAGATACACCAAATCAATTGAGCATTCGATTTTGCTAGGAAATCGATCTCTGCAGTAGCAGCATTCAATTGTGGAAGGTGGTTCAGTGAGAGCAAAGCAGTGAGAGAGAGGCAGAGATAGTGAGGTGGAAGGAAGCTTTTCTAGTTCCAGCGAGTACACGACAAAGAGGCAATGATTGCCATAGAGAGGCAGCACAGATCCCTCTTGATGAGATTTTCAGTTTGCTGGGGAGAAGGAGAAATTTTGAGCCAGAAGTTGGGCAAAGAGTATCAATTTCCCAAACAGCAGTTTACTAGACAGTGAGAGGAGACGCAGTTCCGAGCTTGTGGGATGCAGTAACTGTGTACGATGACGCAATGACTGCGCAGAGGGAGCAAGGAGCAACTCAATTCAAGTTGAGGTCAATGTTGGATCGCCTGCGGAGTGAGAAATTTTTCTCACTAGTTATTATTGCCAGTTATTTCTCTGTTTAGATTGCTAGTTTAAGCATCCATAGATTGTACTCAGATTTTCACTACTGCATAATATCAAAACCCTCAACTTGTTAAAATTGGCAACCAGGGCAAAACTTCATGTGGGTCATCTTATTCATGGTTGATAATATTTTTTTAGATTCCTCTCGTCAAGAAGTGTAGGATTGATATAAAGATCATCCGATTCCAATAAGTATTCATGGAGATATGAATTTATTTTGATTATGGAATTATTATCAAGCCGACCTACAACTCATGTAGGCTCAAAAACCCAACAGTCACATCTATTTAAACACCAACGTTGTGTATAAATACAGGAGGACTTTTCCTCATTTGGATTCACTCATCTCATCACATCTATCTCTCTACTGCACAGAAAAGAGTCTCTTCTCTACTGCGCAGAAAAGGGTCTCTCCCTCACACATGTGAAGCCGGAAGCTGCTGAAACTGAAGCTGCAACTGCAGAAATAAATCTTGACCTACGGACTAGAAGATGTCCTCATCTAAACTGTGTTGTAGGTTCATCTAAGCCTCCTCTGAAGGCCGCAACTTTTGGTGGTGGAATCAAGTCAATCCGACGGACATTTTGCAAGATATCCACTGCCCTAGTTTGAAGGAAGTTGCTGAAACTAAAGCTGCAACTGCAGAAGTAAAGTTTGACCTATGTGGACTAGAAGATCTCCTCATCTGAACTGCATTGTAGGTTCATCTGAACTTCCTCTGAAAGCCGCAACTTTTGGTGGTGGAATCAAGCCGATCCGACGGCCGGTTTGTGAGATATCATCTGCCTCAGTTTGATGATGAAACCGCTAATGTTGATGTTGTTGATCTAGGGTTTGCTACTGCTGATATAAATCAGATTTATTGTACTATTTCTCTCTGCTGAATTATTGAAAATAAAAGAATATTTGATCAAAGGGTTTCCCCACACATTGTGGGGTTTGTCCCTGGCTAGCCGCCACATCTTGTGTCTCTTGACTTGGCTTGTTTTCTGTCGATCGTTTAATGTTCTATTTGCACTTTAATTTATGTACATGTGATTGCTAATATAATAAAAAAAAGAAGTAAACTGTTATGAGCATAGAACATACCATAACTTAACATGGTATCAACGCTGAGGTGAAGACAAAGCCCGAGCAAGAGCAAGAGCAATCACCGAAGAGAAGATTGGTGAGGCTATCCTAAAAGAACTATGGGGTCCTCAACACTCTACCGAAGGCAAGCTTCGTAAGAAAGCTGACTATCACGGATGGAAGATGTCTATCGATCTAACCCTAGAAGATCAAGGAGTGTTGGACCATGTAAGAGGCAATATTGTTGAGCCTCATCAAATGCATCCGCTCCTGCATGGAACAAATGGAAAACCGGAGAAGTCAAAACAGAAGATCATCCGAGATTCTATCGACCAGCACTTGGTGGTCTACATCTCTGATCTGAACAACCCCAAGGAAATCTACAATAGACTGGTGAGTTTATTTCAAGTTAATGATGCAAATCAAGCTTTGTTTCTTAGAAATAAGCTAAGGGAAATTAAGAAGGGTAAAGATGAGAGTATGCAAGCATACTTCTTAAGAATAACCGAGATCAAGAACGATCTCCTATCTATTGGGGAGGCTATTACTGACAGGGAAATGGCACTCACGACTCTTGGAGGATTACCATCTGAATGGTACGTGTTCAGGGCTACTCTTCTGAACAATAATGTAATTCCTGGTTTCGAGGAATTAATGGCTAGATGCATTCAAGAAGAAACAAGGGAAGAAGAGCAAGAAATGCCCATGCCTAAAGGTCCTTATGTTGCCTTTTCTTCTAATGCTAAGAAAAGAAATAATTCCGAGACTAAATCAAAAGGAAAGGCTGGACCTAAGGGTGAAAGAAAATGACGATGTTACATCTGCGATAAAGCAGGTCACTATGCAAGGAGTGCCCTGATAGAAAGGACTCACACCGGGACAATGATCAAAATCCCTCTGATGGCAATCAAAGGAATGACAAATTCAATAGCAAAGGTAAGAGGAGAGCTGGGAATCGAGGAAGAGGACAACCATTCAAGAAGGCTAGAAATTCCACGATGTATTAAATGCACCTCACCTCAAAAAGAACCTAGTGTCCATCTCGGCAATGGAAGACAAAGGCTACAAGGTAACCTTCAGCGATGGCAAGGTACGTATATGGAAAAATAATGTTAAAGATGCCTTTACTCTTGTGTTTAGTGTTGATTCATTATATCAAGTCGATGGAAGTCCACTAAGTGTCATGTCTTATGACACATCTCTTCAATCTGAATTTTGGCATTGGAGGTTTGCCCCCCTTCATTATAAAGCTATACTCGGTGTAAGATAAATGGTGACAAGGATGCCCGAATTCCGAGTAGAGAAAGAAGGTGTATGTCCAGGATGTGCCGAAGGAAAGCTCAAAAGGGGACCATTCCCCTCAAGCCAAATCAAGACCTCCGATATATTACAGTTGGCTCACCCGGGCATATCTGAGGTCGACAGTAAGAGGGAGACTATTATGCCACATACTCCTGAGCATAATGGTATGGCGAGAAGGAAGAACCGTACGATTGTGGAAGTTGTCCGGGCCATGCTACATGATCAAAGACTTCTGAAGTTTCTATGGGCTGAAATTACAAACACCGTCGTATGTGTACAAAATCGATGCCCTCATCAAGCATTGCGTTCCAAGACTCCTGAAGGAATGTTCACCGGTAAGAAACCTCATATTTCTCATTTTTTTTGGAAGCCCTGTATATTTTCATGTGCCGAAAGAGAAAAGAAATAAATTGGGTGCATCTAGAAAGAACAGAATTTTCGTGGGCTATGGTGAAATACTAAAGGCTATAGAATCTATGTAGCTGGTCAAAGGGAATTCGTGATTAGTCATGATGTCACCTTTGACAAAGATATGGCTCTCAGCAAGGTGGACAATCTTCCGACTTTGAGGAGCTCTCAAGAAGCCAACACCAAGGAACCGAAAGAAAAGGATGATGAATCAATGCCTGATGTAGAAGAACCCATGGATCCGATTGATCCTCATCCACATGAGCCTTCCTCTTCTAGGAAGAGGCGTTCATGGCTTAGAGGGATACTTGATGATGCTAAAGGACATGCTGCACCCTGAGGAACCTTCCAAGTAAGAAACCTAACAGGTATCAAGAATACCTAACCATCATGAGCATGACCATACAAAATGAGCCTTCATCATTCTCAGATGTTGTCAAGCATCAAGTATGGAAGGACGCTATGACCATAGAATATGAGTCTATTATGGAGAATGATGTCTGGGACGTAGTTCCCAGACCCCGGACAAGAGATTGTTACTTCAAAATGGCTTTACAAGATAAAGCATGCAAGAGATGGAAGTATGGAAAAGTATAAGGCTCGTTTTGTTGCTCGTGGTTTCTCCCAGAAGGAAGGTATAGACTATGATATTTGCACCTGTTGCCAGCTATACGACCATCCGCTTAACCATAGCCCTTGTGGCTTCACAAGGATGGAACCTACATCAGATGGATAGACCATGTTCTTGCACGGTTCGATCAAAGAAGAGGTCTATGTGGAGCAACCTGAAGGATTTGAGATTTATAATTGAAAATTTCATGTATGCAGGTTGAAGAAGGCTCTCTATGGGCTTAAGCAAGCACCCCGAGCATGGTATGAGAGGATCGATAGCTACTTGATGAAGCTGGGATTCACTAGGAGTAAAGCCGATCCTAACCTTTACCTTAAGGTTGGAGATTACAAGCCTCTCAGGCTGGTGTTGTACGTGGATGACCTCTTTCTAACAGGTGCATACCCTCTCATTCACAAATGTAAGAGGGAGTTGGCTTCTGAATTTAAAATGAAGAACCAAGGACTTGAAGTGTGGCAGAAGCCAAGGGAAATTTTCCTATCTCAAGGAAAATATGTGGTGAAGATTCTGAAAAGATTTGGTATGGTGGACTGCAAGCCTGTGACTACCTCAAGGATCTTAACTTTTAGAAGTTATATGGTAGTGATGTCGGACCAGATTTGGGAAATGCCTCTGAGTTTCAAAAACTCATTCGCGTTGATGTTCTTGGTGAACCTGCGTCCGGACATATGTTTTGCAATTAGCATTGTGAGCTCATATTTGGTTGAGCCTCACTAGATTGGTGCCAAGAATCTTCTGAGATGTCTTCGGGACACAATCTCTCATGGATTGAGATACACTGCGGGAAATATGAAACTGCATGATTATTCGAATGTTGATTAGCAGGTAGTGTGGAGGATCATTAGAGCACTGTTAGTGTTGTTTCTCTTTGGATTCTGCTTCGATATAATGGATGAGCAGGAAGCAGAAGTCGATTGCCATAAGCACCGCCGAGACCAGATACATATCTACGAGTATGAACTCGTATGAAGCTGCCTGGTTGGGGAAGCTCTTCAGTGAGCTATTTGAACACATCCCACTGTGATTCTCTGTAACAACCAGAGGTGGGATTCGATTATTGAGGAATCCCGTATTCGTTATTGCTCCAGCAGATAGACATCATCTGGGATATGGTAAGTCGATGAGCAAGGAGGCTCCATTGCATTAAGATGATGTACAAGTCGATACACCTTGACAAAGCCCCGAGGAAAGATCTAATTTGTGATTTTCCCAAACGACTTGGAGTCGTCAAGAAACCCTTGTACAAGGGTCCTGCATGTTGCATACATTGAGCTCTGGGAGCTTTGAGGGCTTGCGGTTCTTACTGGAGCAACATACGACCACAAGGTGACTCACCCTCCCCTAGTGGTGCGCACTGGAACAAGATGATTCGCTCTCTTGTGGGACAAGAAGATTCGCTCTCTTCTGGGACAAGATGATTCGCTCTCTTGTGTAACAGGAGGATTAGTTCTCCTGTGAGGCCTGGATTGATGTGTTCTCCATGGCGATTGTAGCAGGATTGATGTGTTATCCTATGAGGCCTGGATTGATGTGTTCTCCATGGCGATTGTAGCAGGATTGATGTATTCTCCTGTGAGGCCTGGATTGATGTGTTCTCCATGGCAACTGTAGCAGGATTGATGTGTTCTCCTGTGAGGCCTGCATTGATGTCTTCTCCATGGCAGCCTGGATTGATGTGTTCTCCATGGCGATTGTAGCAGGATTGATGTGTTCTCTTGTGAGGACAGGATTGATTAGTTCTCCTGTCAAGGCATCCTCCCCATGCAGTCTGGGACTCCTGGGAAGTACCTCTCATCTAATCAATGAGCAGGGAAATGAAGTTAGGGACCATAGTAGCACCGATGGACGCATCATTGTATCTACCGTACTCCCTACGCTAGGATGACCTCCATTGATTTGGGATCAATGATATTGGTCTGGGACCAGTGGTAGGAGTTGTAGCATACTATGACACTGACTTCGAGTCGGTTGAGACTGGTTTGCAACCAGTGGTACATACTCTGAGACTGACTTCGTGTCAGTGCAGTACTAGTCTGGGACCAGTGAGAGTGGTACATACTATGATGCTAACTTCGGGTCTGTTGAGACTGGTCTGGGACCAGTGGTACACTCTCTGAGACTGCGATACTGGTCTAGGACCAGTGGTAGGAGTGGTACTTACTATGAAGCTGACTTCGAGTTGGTTGAGACTGGTCTGGGACCAGTGGTACGCACTCTGAGACTGAATTTGAGTCAGTGGAGTATGATACTGGTCTGGGACCAGTGGAGTTGTACTCACTATGACGCTGACATCGGGTTGGTTGAGACTGGTTTGCGACCAGTGGTACATACTCTGAGACTGACTTTGAGTCAATATGATACATCCTCGATCATTTCTTCTTCTTCATAATTCGGACAAAAGCAGAGCAGAACAGAACAATGCAAGAGCAGAGCAGAACAGTACAGATCAGTACAGGGCAGAACAAGACACAACAGAACAGGCAGAATAGAGCAAAGCAAGGCAAGGGTCAAGCTGTACAAGGCAGTGCATTTGATGGATGAATAGTAACGACCGATAGACAGATTGCAGATGAAGTTCTCCCTAGTTGAGGGGGAGTGTTAAAATTGGAAACCAAGGCAAAACTTCATGTGGGTCATCTCATTCATGGCTGATAATATTTTTATTAGATTCCTCTCGTCGAGAAGTGTAGGATTGATATAAAGATCATCCAATTCCGATAAGTATTCATGGAGATATTAATTTATTTTGATTATGGAATTATTATCAAGACGGCCTACAACTCATGTAGCCTTAGAAGCCCAACAGTCGCATATATTCAAACACCAATGTTGTTGATAAATACAGGAGGAATTTTCCTCATTTGGACTAACTCATCTCATCACATCTCTCTCTCTCTCTACTGCACAGAAAAGAGTCTCTTCTCTACTGTGCAAAAAAGGGTCTCTCCCTCACACATGTGAAGCCGGAAGCTGCTGAAATTGAAGCTACAACTGCAGAAGTAAAGTTTGACCTGCATGGACTAGAAGATCTGCTCATTTGAACTGTGTTGTAGGTTCAACTAAACCTCCTCTAAAAGCCGCAACTTTTGGTGGTGGAATCAAGTCAATCCGACAGACTGTTTGCAAGATATTGACTGCCCTAGTTTGAAGGAAGCTGCCGAAACTGAAGCTGCAACTGCAGAAGTAAAGTTTGACCTACATGGACTAGAAGATCTCCTCATCTGAACTACGTTGTAGGTTAATCTGAACCTCCTCTGAAAGCCACAACTTTTGGTGGTGGAATCAAGCCCATCCGACAGTCAATTTGTGAGATATCATCTACCCTAGTTTGATGATGAAGCCGCTAACGCTGATGCTGCTGATCTAGGGTTTGCTACTGCTGATATAAATCAGATTTATTGTACTATTTCTCTCTGCTGAATTATTGAAAATAAAAGAAGATTTGATCAAAGGGTTTCCCCACACATTGTGGGGTTTGTCCCTGGCTAGCCGCCACATCTTGTGTCTCTTGTCTTGGCTTGTTTTCTGTCAATTGTTTAATGTTCTATTTGCACTTTACTTTATGTACATCTGATTGCTAATCTATGGAATATAATAAAAAAAAGAAGTAAATTGTTATAAACATAGAACATACCATAACTTAACACAGCTGTTGAACCAATTTTCCCGAGTTGGGTTTTACCGGGGACTTAGTGCAAAATAACGATGTCATATTGTGTGTGAGCATCTATTTCTTCCAACATTTTTATTTCTTCCGCAATATTTTATTTGTGAAGGTTGCAGTGTATTTAATTTGATATTTGTTGTAGCACACAGCGAGTGAATTGTTTAATTGAATTAACAATTAGAAGAATTAACATCAGTTGCTGCTATAGGATTCAGGGTTAGTCAAATTTTCACAGTTAGAGCTATTGGCCCAATCAGCATCAATGAAACCATACAGTTGCCATTCACCATTTGAAGCATACATCAGACCATGCTCAATGTTACCTCGCAAGTACCTTAAGATGTGTTTAGCTGCAACCCAGTGTACACGACGAGGCTTGGACCCCATATAGGGAGGCCAAACCCCAAGATGACAACCCACCTACAATCTTGTATAAGACCAATGTGTCTCCCCACCTTCCAGCACAACAATTCATTAGTGCAATTGAGTAAATGAGCTTACAAACCATGGAACCAAGTGGACACTTCACAGTGGCATGCCCTTCCATAATGGGCTTTAGAATGTACAAGTGTCCCCAGATGCAAGGAAGAGGTTAATCAAGGACCCTATTACGTGGTTTTAGCCTCCAAGGGAGTGACAAGTCCATGGTAGATCCTTCAATTAGCAGATGTCATGTGACATAATGATGGAACGGATTGGGGCATCAAAGGGAGGCTCCAAGCCACATGCCATGGTACAAAGGCAACAATAATGGGGAAGCCCACACATGGGTGTATGGATGAAGGACAGAGCAATTATGGTACATGAGTTACCATTATCTTTGTTTTTCCACACTTCTCCATATGCCTTTTGTCTTTTATTGGTTTTTCTTTTCATAACTACTCGGGGCTCCAGGGAATGAGAGCATGATGTGTAAGATATAGCAGTGATTACCCCCATAAGGTTGGGCAGTTCATCGCCTACCAAGGGTTGGGACAATCATGGGTTCCTTAGCGTTGCAATGGGCTCATATAGGGGCCCTCGAAACCAGGGTGATGGCCATAATGATAGGACGTAGAGCTCATGTTGGCTTTTGCCCACGTGCTAAATTTGTATGTCTCGACCATCTTTTGCATTTTATGGTACATTTCTTGTTGTAAGTGGCCAAATTATGTTTTTTACTTTCTTTTTAGCTACATCAACCTCTAGGGCATCATTCTAAGCCTAACCCAAAGTGTGGACATGGGAAGGGGGAGGCTAACTCCTTGTGGACCCAATGGACAAATGTGAACCCGGATGGGAAATATGTGGAAAGGGGTTATAGTGAGCAGAGTGGAGCGATGTATGTGGTGTCAAAAAGTGGAACCACCCAACCAAAATCAAGATTTCCCATGTCGTGTCAATCCTAAAGCTAGTAGCCAATGAGGGAGATCCCACCGAACTAGGACACAAGACTAACCACCAAGAAGGACAAGGGGACAAGAGTACAAACCAAGCCCATTCTTTTCGTCGAATCCCCACACTAATCCATGTCCAGATGTGCCCATAATAAGTAAGCAAAATACCCAATTACATAATGAAAGCCATACCTTCAGGACTGGAAGACCCACCTTCAAACATACGATCATGACAGAATGGGCAAGGGCACATAATGGTTGGCTCAGGTGGCAGAGATGGTGGGACATCGAGCTGTCTAGGGGCTACAAGGGGTTGTTGGTTGTCGGCTAAAGACAATCTAGGAGAAAAATTTCTCCCATGGGTATCACCCACTGGTGGTGGGTAATAGGCCACAAAAATCCCATCAGGTTTTCACCAAATTTCCAATCGCAAATATTAATGCATAAGGCCAAGATCCTTCATCTCGAATTCGGAAACCAAGGCCCTCTTACATTGGACAATTAGTACTACAGCTCTTGTCGTAAACAAATCATCTACATACAACAACAATATTAGGGGTTCACCTTCAACAACCTTGAAATATAGATTCGGATCAACATCGCTCTTCTTGAAGCCAAGACTCAACAAATAACCATCAATACGGGAGTACCATGCACAAGGGGCCTGCTTCAAGACATATAGGGCCTTCTTCAATTTATAAACATGTGTCTCTTTATCATGAACCTCAAACCCTTGAGGTTGTTCAACATAGACTTCTTCTTCAATGACCCCATTCAGAAAAGTTGTTTTGACATCCATTTGATGCAGCTTCCAGCCTGCAATAGAGGCAAGAGCAATAACAGATCTAATAGATGCATACCTAGCAACAAGAGCAAATGTGTTTTCATAATCCTCTCCCTCTTTCTGGGAGAATCGACGAGCCACGAATCTAGCCTTGAATATTTCAATACTTCCATCAGCAACATGTTTTATCTTGTAGATCCATTTTGAAGACACAACAGATTTACCCTCAGGTCTTGGCACAATCTCCCAAACATTGTTTTTCAATATGGATTGGTATTCTTCAGTCATAGCTTCTTTCCATGCTTGTTCTTCAACAACTCCTTCGTAGGATGATGACTCGAACATAATGATCTTACACATCAAGGTTGTATAACTAGAATACTTCTTTGGCTTCTTACTCTCCTTGAAAGTTCCACGAGCAGTAGCATGACCTTCGGTTTCCTTCGATGTTTTCTCTAACCAGGTTGGTCTCTTTCTTGTCTTAGCCACAGTGGCTTTTCAAGATTCAACAAGTTCATGATCAATATCTTCTACATGAGGATCTTCATTCATAGGTTCAGATTCTTTCGACCTTGATTCCACATTCTTTGGGGCTACTTGTACTTCATCATCAAAGTCCAGGTGTGAACACTAGGACTTCCAAAATGCAGTATCCTCATCAAAAATAACATCCCTGTGAGTCTCAATATATCGTTGCCCTGTAATATAGACCCTAAAGGCCTTTGAATTCTCATTGTAACCAACAAAGGTTCCCTTCTTTCCAGATGGTTCCAACTTTGCCCTTTTCTCTTTGGTTACATGAATAAAAACAAGACAACCAAAGATTCTTAAATGTTCAACATTTGGTCTCTCACCTGTAAAGATTTCCTCAAGAGTCTTGTAATCCAAAATTCGATGTCGGCGCCGGTTTTGAACGTAGAGGGTAGTTCGTGCAGCTTCACCCCAAAGAAACATAGGCAATTCTTAATCATGAAGCATGGTTTTGACAGCTTCCATTATAGTTTTATTCTCTCTCTACAATTCCATTTTGTTCGGGGTAGTAGGGAACTATCAGCTCCTTGATTCCAACATCCCTGCAAAAATCAATTAATTCATTTCATGCATACTCCCCACCATTATGGAACCTTAAAGTCTCGATTCTTCTTCCTGTAGAATTTTCAACCTGTGCTTTGAACTCACGAAATTTCTCAAGTACTTGATTCTTGGCCTTCAAAAGATATATCCATGTCTTGCAAGAATAGTCATCAATAAAAAATGCATACTATAAGCATCTACCCAAGGTATCCACCCAAGGTTTTAACAGACATGGGCCTTGTTGTCGCTCAGATTCTACGACACCACGACAACCGCTCAGGGCGGGGGTTGTCACTCTAATCCCCGCCCACTCCATTCTAACTGTCTCCCAACAACGGGCTAAGGGGGGTAGTCCCTATAGAAATGAGGCAAAGGAAAACAAGTTGGGAACAAACTTGTTCGAGAGACACAAGTGAGTGGCCTAGCTACTTAGTTATATTTACCAAGATTAATGATTAGATTGGATTTTAAGTATGAGACCAGTGCCTTATGGAGTCACAATTCTTGCTTAACGTAAATTAATGTCAAGTAACCAGATGGACACTCATTGCTTGATATGACAGACTAACTTATATGGGATGCAAGTCTTAAGAGTTAGGCGTGATGCATGAATGTTGGTAGATTTTAGATTAAATGTGTATTCTAAGTTGAACCTCTCCCTTGACTGTTTTGAGAAATAGTGTTCAAAGTAGGTTGTGGGATGGAAGCCGACGGAAAGCAGGGAAAGGCTTGATTAACGATATCTCCCCCTGTGTTCCAACCACCCAGTGCCTTCGGCACTGCAGAGACTGTGGCTCTGATGATTGCAAAGTCACTATGTTAACCACCAAGAAGTGTTGAATCCCTCAAGTCAGATGAGAAAGAGTTTCCCTAGGAGTCTATCAACCAAGCTTATGCTTGCAGGTAAGTTGTTAAGTGTGACTATTCTTCGAATGAAATGCAAGATGGATGAGTGAAGTGAGTTAAGATTGGTTAAGTCTTTTATGTACTTAAATTTGTGATTAGCCTTTAATGACAAGAGTACTTAACAATGATTAGAAAGCAATCTTAAAACAAGACAAGTATTTAAGGATACAAGTGTCATTGTTAACCAATATAACAATCCACAAGATGCCAATTAGATTTCAAATGCCCACGATAGCTTCCAACCATCAACAAGATCAGAAAATTAGAGCCTAGATATGTGAGTGTTTTAAGTGCAAACTTACATAATCAAAATCAACAATAACCCTTTAGAAATTTCAGCACTTATTAGCCTTATGACAACAATTAAGAAATCACTTTAAATCCAAGAGATAACAAGCATATAGTGACTAGAGATGATTACTAAGATGCCCAATAACTTGCTGAGGTAAAACTATGATTTCTCAACCCTTTTAAGATATTTTCTTTAGCAAAAATCAGATCTGAAAACTCATATTACAGCAATAAGAAAATCATGCACATAGTGAGTTATTAGTACCAAGATATGCCCAAAACTTCTTGAAAACTTAAACAAATTTACTTATGAGCTTTTATGAGGTTTTAGGGCTTCTTAATGTGCATGATTCAAAAAATATTCAGATCTGATATAACTTATTACAACAGTAAACAAATCATCAGATTAGTAAGTTAATGATGCTACAATAAGCGCCCAATATGCCCAAAACTAGGAAAAAATTACCAAAATTGAAGTTTTTTGGGGCTTTTAAAGTGTAATATTCAGAAAATATCATATCTGAAAAACTTGTTACAGCAGTGAAGAAACCAGAAAACCAGTGAGCTATTAGTGCTTGAACAAATGCTCAAAAATGCCCAAAACTTGGAAAAATTTGCAAAACTGAAATTTTGAACCCTTTAGGCAAATTATTCAAAAAAGTTCAGATCTGATGTATTTAGTTATGCAGTAAAATTACAGCAAGCAAAAAATTAGATCTAGGCTAGATAACCAATGCCCAAATAGCCAAAATTTAGGAAAATTTAAATTTTATAATTTTGAGTTATTTTGATCAATTTAAATGTGATTTTAGGGCTTATATATCATTGTTATAAACTGAAAAGTGCAGCAATAATAAAACAATGAAAATTAGGATTTAGAGAGCAACCCAAGAAGCCTTGGGGCCTTGTAGATGGATAGGAAGTCTTTCAATGAAGATGACCACCTGAAAACACAATGTTAACCCCTAAATCGCTGCAAAACAAATTGTTAGAGATAAAATGTCAATCCCTTCAAAAAACCCTTATTTGTAATGAGATCTAGCCCTTGTTGGGCTTATGGCCTTCTTAATGGTTGCAAAATAGGTCCCAAAAACGAGCCTTTTAGGTTCGGTAAGGGCTAGGGCTTTCAAAAAATGGGTTTCTTCCCCAATTTGAAAATAAACAACTTGCAAAAATGGGCTCAAAAATTATTGACATCTAGGGTTTTTAAGGGTTGGAAACTTAAAAGTTTACTCCTTTCTTTGATCCCTTGAGAGATTTCACCTGTACAAATAAAAAATGAAAATTTTCCAAATAAAAACCCCAAGAAATTATATACAAGAAAAAATTAAATTGTAAAGGGTTAGTGAAATTATTTGCATAATAGAAAATACAAGGTGAAAGGTTGGTATATATAGACACAATTAGAGAAACTATTTTCAAATTTTGAATGTGGGATAAAAACTTTACAAGTAAAATTTGAATTTCAAATTAAAAGTTAAATTTGTCTGCTTGGGAAAATTAAAAGTTAAATTTCTCTGCTTGGGGTAGCTCAATTGGCAATGGCCGTGGAAATGAAGTCTCACCGAATTGGAGTCTTGGGTCTAAATCTTGTGCTATCCCCTTGATCGGCGTGAAAAGTTGGACATGATGAAAATGTAGTCCTACCAAGCTTACAAAAAAAAAAAAAATCTAATTAAAAAAATTAACTACAAAATTAAAACTTAAATCAAATAAATATTTACAATTTTGAAATCTAAAAATTATTTACAAAATAAAATAAATCTAAAGAATATTTACAAGTATGCTAAAATCCCCAAACATAAAATTTAAAATAAAACCCCACAGCCAAATAGCTACAAAACAAGGGTTAGAAAATTTTATTTACAAAAATTACTCTACAAAAATAATTTACGAGTTATATACAAATGTACCAGGGGTTTGAAAATTTAAATTTAACAAAAAAAAAAATATGGCTATTTCTTTGATGAATGGCTAAAAAACTATTTAGAAAACCCAATGCTAGCCTTAGCAAAGATTTAATCCACCACACAAATATTTAGGATCCAAGCAACACTTGTTCCTGCCCAAGTTTGTGAACTTGGAGACCAAAGACTGAAATACCAGCAAACAACTATGTATCTCAAGACAATATGTTAATCATATGGCAAACCAAACCACCTAAGATTAGCCCAAAACTATCAATAGCATGAATATATCTCCATCTAATGAAAAGCAAATCTTACCATTATTCAACACAATGTCAGAAAGCCCGTTGTCAGTACATAACACAAATCATGAACATGGAACACCTTGAATTGCACCCCAAAGTCTTTATTATGATAGCAAAAATAGTTATGAGTGGAACAATAACATTACAAAGATGCTTCAACGGAAATTTTCTAGCCAGAGATCATCGTGACTAGAGACTCAACTGACTCTCTAATTTATAGATAAATCCTCCAAGTGGAAAAATAATGGCTAGTTTCATTGATCCTTGTCAAAACAATCTTGGTCGTTGATAAACACTTCAAGATCTTTTAATCTTAGCCCTTGATTTTTATATTTTTGAGGAATTTTCGATTTTATCTTTCAATTCCATTTTTATTAGCTCAAAATTAATTATTTTGAGTTAATTTCCTCAAAATTTGACTTGGACTTAACCACCAAGGTCCAAGGGTCCAAATTTTCTTGAAATATACAATATTCCCTTGGTGGAAGACTTTTAAAAATTGATTCCTTTGAGACCCACGAATTTTTCCACTTGGAGAATTAATTTTCCTAAGGCAACCTAACTTGACTCTAATTAATTAATTTTCTGGCTTAAGATTTAATTTTATTTTGCCAAAAAAAATTAATTAACTTACACATGAGGGGATTTGATAATTTTTCCACTCTCTAATACATAAGATCTTACATTTACAACCCTCAAAGGGGGAATACACATTCGCTTATACCCTCAAGACACATAACCCATCTGTGACACAATATTGGAGAATTAATTTTCCTAAGGCAACCTAACTTGACTCTAATTAATTAATTTTTTGGCTTAAGATTTAATTTTATTTTACCAAATAAATTAATTAACTTACACATGAGGGGATTTGATAATTTTTCCACTCTCTAATACATAAGATCTTACATTTACAACCCTCAAAGGGGGAATACACATTCGCTTATACCCTCAAGACACATAACCCATCTGTGACACAATATTGGAGAATTAATTTTCCTAAGGCAACCTAACTTGACTCTAATTAATTAATTTTTTGGCTTAAGATTTAATTTTATTTTACCAAATAAATTAATTAACTTACACATGAGGGGATTTGATAATTTTTCCACTCTCTAATACATAAGATCTTACATTTACAACCCTCAAAGGGGGAATACACATTCGCTTATACCCTCAAGACACATAACCCATCTGTGACACAATATGATGCAGTAGACGAAGTGATTTGTAATAAACTAATTAAGCCAACTAGCTTGAATTATCCCCATATCACTTTTACATCAAACTCGACTAAAAACAATACGACTCACATAAGATTTTGACAATAAATTTCACCCTAGCTTTGGGGTTTAAGCTAGAGGGAAAAAACTCTTCTGATTAACCGTGTTTAGAAACACAGATAATCAATGAAGTTGAAAAACCTCCTTAGATGAAATTCATCACCAAAATCATAGGCTTACCTAAGTTGTTAGTAGTTACATATACTCAAGGTCTTACTAGGATCATTTACACTATATAACTTGCAGAATGGGTTGACCATGACACATAGACTACTAATAGGTGATCCGATCTTGTCGAAATATTTGGTACTTCCACTTCCTTGGAACTTTGACAATTTGAGTGCAACAGGCCCACAGACATCAGAATGTATAAGATCCAATATTCCTTTGAATCTACTATCGCTGCTAGTGTATCTTCCTTTAACATTTTTCCCAAGGGCACATCCTTTGATTACTCCATCATGATCTGTCTTAAGTTCAGGTACTCCTTTAACAAAATCTTTCAATCTTCCCAAAGCTTTGTAGTGCATATGAGCGTACCCTCTATGCCAAATCTCACTAAGTTTTGTAGTATTTTAAAGAAGAGCTTGAAATGAATGACCAAGGAGATGATATAGTCCTCCAATTCGTACCCCAATGGCTTTAGCAAATTCAAAGGATGCATTCTTCTTACATAATAAAACTTGTCCATCAACAAAAGCAACTATATATCCTTTGTCTTCAAGAGATGATATGGACAACCAATTTTTCTTTAGACAAGGAACATATAAAATATTGTTAATGGATACATTACCTCTCGATTCCAATTGGAAGGATGACATACCAATGCCCTTGACTTCACATTCGCCATTGTCTCAAGCTCGACCTTTTGAGTAAACTTCTTTTAAAGTAATTTAGATAGATGATCATAGTTTCTAGTCATGTGCCTACAAGCACCACTGTCCACAAGCCAAATTTCATCATGATTTTCAATGGGACTTGTAAGAGCATAAATAAATGAGTGTGCAAATTTAGAATCATTTTTCCTATGCCTCCTCATTGATGATGGGTCATTTAGATCAACAGTAGATGCATGATGTCTTCTTCTTCTTTTACGATCATCATCCCTTTCATAGTCATCTCTTCGATTCTTTTGAGAACATTGAGCTTGATAGTGACCATAAGCTTAACAACGAAAGCATTGAACATTTGTTAAATCATTTCTATCTCTTCTATCTCTATTGTCTCTTATATCTCTTCTATTTGGAGAAGGAGGAGGAAGTCTTCTATGAGAGGTAGAATCCTTCCTTGAAGCAAATATTGGACCTTGTCTTTTACCAGCACTTCTTTGGAATTTGCCAAAGTTTGGTTTCTTCTTCTTATTTCCCTTCGCTTGAGTTGCAAATGCTTCTATACTTGGATCTTCAATGTCTCCTCTAGAATAGAGTCTTGACTCTTGAGTTCATGTTGCCCATAGCTTGTCAAAGGTTGGGGCATTCTCTCTTGCACTAATACTTGATGCCAGTGTTGTGGGGGAGCATCGCTCGCCCCCCTCGATCCCGCTCCCAATCCGCACTCCCAAAAAAAAAAAAAATCACTCCCTGCCATTTTCCAATTCGAACTAGTGAGCGTCACTCCCGACCGTTCCCGAGTTGGAAAAATTGCTCCCGACAACGGTGGGCAACACCCGCGACTTAGGCAACAAACAAACAAAAAAAGCAAAAAAGCAAAAAAAAAATACGATGGCAAGGAAATAAAGGGAGGGAGGGAGGTAATATAAATAAACCCTCTCCCTCATATTCATTTCATTATTTGAAAGAGTGAGAGTGAGAGAAAAAGCAAGAGAGTGAGAGAGCAAGAGAGCAAGAGAGTGCAAGGAGCAAGGAGCAAGGAGAGAGCAAAAGAGAGCAAGGAGCAAGGAGCAAGAGAGAAAGAGAGTGAGAGGGCAAGAGAGAGCAAAGAGAAAGGGGAGATTGAAGAGCTTGCAAGAGGAGATTGGAGGCCAAAGAGGTAGGCTTTACACTCTATTCTAGCAATTTTTTTTAATGTTCATTCCTAAATAAATAAATAATTTTTTCTCTATTTCCCATTCCCATTCCCATTTCATTTTTTTGCAGATTCAAAACTTCAAATTTCAAACATCATGGTTATATTTCTTGGCATTTTCTTCTTCTTGGTTCCTTTTTTGGTTATTATGGTGTTGGAGAGTAGAAAAATGAAGGTTGAAAATGAAGGAGGGGATGAAGAAGTGGGTTATAGTGGATTTGATGAAAACCCCAGAGAGGAGTACCTTGGTGAGGAGGAGTTGGAGGAGAGTGAACATAAGTCAGCTCAAAAAACTAAACAAGACCAAACCCCATTGTGGAACCACTAAATTTCATTGCCCCCATTGGAACAATAATTACACAGGTTCATACACCCATGCCAGAAAGCACCTCTGAGGGAAAAGGCCATGGGATGGAGATAAACAAATAGGAATCAAAACTTGTACAAGTGTGTCAACAGCAGATAGAGCCAAACACATAAGGGAAGAGGAGGAAGCCCAATACAAATTTAAAAAATCAAAGGGTTTCTTTGAACCAAGCTCACAATCACATGCACAAAGAACTCCTTCAGCATCCTCCCATGGCAGTGGATATGGAGGCACAGGGTCACCAATTTTAAGGCATAGAACCATATCAGATTTCCTTGATGAAGGCTGTAGGAATGATGTGGATTCAAAAGTTTACAGGTTTTTCTATGCATGTGGGATACCATTCAATGTTCTTCACTCACCTTATTGGCATGAAATGGTTTCTGCCATAAATGATGCCCCTAAGAGATACAAGAGCCCTGGGTATGACAAGGCTAGAACCATTGGACTTGATCTTGAAAAGGCAAAAATATCCCATTCTTTGAGTAGAATGACAAATTCTTGGACTGACAATGGGGTGTCCATTATATCTAATGGATGGACAAATGTAAAAGGCAAGCCATTGATAAGTGTTCTTGATGTGTCTGTTAGTGGTGCCATCTTTCTTTCAGCATATGATTACTCAGACAAGTTCAAGACCGACATCAACTTTGCAGAACCATTACTTGAAACAATTGATTGTATTGGGCCATACAATGTCATCCAAGTCATCACTGATAATGCTCCTAATTGTAAGGCAGCGAGAGTACTTATTAAGGATAAATACCCCAACATATTTTGGTCTAGGTGTTTGGTTCACACAATGAACCTTTTGATGCATAATATTGTTAAGAACAAAAACTAACAATAAAAATGGATTGGTGATTTGTACCAGAGAGGCAAAGAAATGATAAAATTTATTAGAAATCATAGCAATACCCATGGCCTTCTCCGCAGTCACTCAAGATTGGAGTTGTTTAAGATTGCAAAGACTAGATTTGGTAGCTATTACCTCACCTTCAAGCGCCTTTTGAAGGTAAGAGAGTCATTGGCTAGCATGGTATCAAGTCCACAGTGGCAGGTATTAAAGGAAAGGGCTACAAATGCAGTTGACAAGCAAGGTTTTGAACAAGTGGAGGAGACCGCTCTTGATGGCATGTTTTGGGCACGTGTGAGGCAAGTATTGGAATTCACCAAGCCCATTTATCACATGATTCAGTTTGCAAATACAGATAAACCAGTGATTGGGGAGGTGTATGAGCAGATGGGTACTGGGGCAAATAAAAGATATTGTTCATAAAGATGATCCCAACTTGTATACACTGATTCACAATTGTGTGTGTACACAATAAGATAAACTTAATGTTCCACTACATGCCTTGGCATATATCCTTACGCCAAAATACTACTCTACATCTTGGTTGGGCCAACCTGCACCAAGGGGTGGGGTTAGGGTCAAACCCCATATAGATGAAGAGGTATCTACAAGATATTTGCAAGCATTAGACAAGTTGATACCCGACAGGGAGAAATGTGCTAGTCTGCGTCTTGAATTAGGCAAATACTTCAGTTGCACTGGTTTGTTTGGTACCTTCCATGCAATGGAAGATAGAGACAGATTTGATGCCCTCACATGGTGGGAAGCATATGGCGACCAGGAACTTTTGCCAAAATTGTCAAAAGAAGTTCTCTCACAGGTTGTAAATACTTCTTCTACAAAGAGGTGTTGGAGCACCAAAAGCTTCATACATAATGTGAGAAGACACAGACTCAATGAAAACTGGGCAAAAAGCTTGGTTTATGTGCACTACAACTTGAAGTTGTTGAGTCATTACTGTGATTGGGCTTATGAGGATACAACATATAAAATTTGGGATAACCACTCAGAGGATGATAATTTGGAGGATGGCACTATACATCTTGAAGAACTGGAAGCGAAACTTATGAGAGAGGAAGATGAAGCAACCACCATGCCACCTCCACCATCTAGTAGCATTGCTCAAGTTCCGAGTCTTGTTCCTTTGTTGTCACCGCCTCCATCTACACCCTCACGTGGAGGGCATGTGCCTTCTGGTTCTGGTCGTCAGTCTGTGCGAGAGGAGACTCCTAGAAGACCACCACAACCTGCTCAGACATTAGACATTTCTCGTGGCAAGGGCCACATGAAGTAGTAGATAATAGATTTACTTGTCTTTTCTAGTTTCTAGTAGTTTTCATAATTGTTGACTCTTTCATATTTATTATGATATTTTCTGTAAACAAATATGACAATTTAAGTTTGATGTTTGAAGTTGGCAATTACAACTCATTGGTAATGAATTATGAATATGATGCTTCGTGAAAGTTGTTTCATTTCATTTCATTTTATAACATTTCATTTCATGTTAGATATTATTTGTTGTACAAGTACAACTTTCGTGATCAATGATGATAAATGTTATATATTGAATTTTCAATTTTGAAAGCTTGAAGTTGAAACTTTAAGATTGATGAATCATGATTCATGAGACTCAATATGTTCTATGTTAATAACTTGTGGACATGGTTGATGAAGATTATAACTGCTAGATGATTGTTGTTATATGGTTCAATAATCAATCTATGCTTTTTATGTTTTTTTATATTTAATTCATCATTCTACATGTTTTTGTTGACATATATGTATCAAAATATATATATATATAAAACGCTCCGAGATTTGCTCCCAAACCGGGAGCTTTTGAAAATGTCACTCCCACACCCGTTATCACTCCCGCTGCCCACTTTCACTCCGCTCCCAAGTAACACTGCTTGATGCAAATGAGTCCCAAGATCTAGGTAGACCACCCAAAGCAATAGCAACCAATTCCTTATCAAAGACTTCTTCATCAATGGCTTTGAGTTGATCTCTAATTTGAAATATCTTGAAAAAATATGATGTCATTGTGTCATTATTTGTCATCTTGATATTGTGAAGCTTGTGAAAATTTTTGAATCTAATACATCAGAAACCCCTACTACAATATCTAGTTTACTATCTCCTACTTGTTCTTTACATTAACAAGTTATTTATTAACATAAACATTGAAGTAAACATAATTGGAGCCTTCACAAATATACAGATCGACAACTGAAATACACTGAGACAACACAAGGGGCATCGTTATTTTTGGACAATCGTCCCCGGAAAAACCCAATTAGGGAAAACTGGTGCAGCATATATGAGGGTTTTATTAATAAGCAGATTTTTGAATACAACTAGGGTACCAAAAATGGCTCACCCTTTATAGAATATCCTTGGCAATAGTACCTCTATCTGGAGACAGATATTCTGACAAATCAGCAACCGAATGAACAAACCCACAATGACTTCAGTTGTTCCTTGTGCTGGACAGCGAAAGTTGCTCCAAGCACTCCTCTGGAGCTGCATCACCCTCTCTAGAACTTCATCACCTTCTCCCAACTAATCTACTCCCAGATTGCCCCACAAAACCTCCTTAGTGCAGCCTCTTCAGCGCAACGTCAGCCTATACAGCCCTTTGCGTTGTCTGCATCAACCTCTGAGGCTTTCTGAATCAACCCCTGCGTCCTCTGCACTGGCCTCCTCAGCCTTTTCGTTAGCCCTCCTAGGCTCTGCGTTGCCTCTTCCGACACTTTGTTGCCTCTCTGATATGTATTCTTTAGCCTTGGATCGAAATCCCTTGCTGAACTACCCCTCACTGCAACTGATCACTAACTCGATTTCCTCAGCAAACCCAATCCCAAAAAATCGAATTCTTGATCTCTCTTGGTGTGTCTCCAACTGACCCTCAAGCCTCCTCTTATACTTTTCATGTTGACTATTCAACAGCAGAGATTAAGTCACTAATCAATGGCTAAGATTAGATATGGCTTGATCCTCGTCTCTTAGAACTTTCTCACCCATTTTATATTAATACACGTTAATATTTTAATTTTCCTAAGTTTAGACTTAAGGAACTCAGTAAAAATATTAATTATTTTAATATCTCTTCATCCGAGTGGAATTTCTGTAGGAATTTACAGGGTAAGTTCCTCAGACAGAACACCAAAAGGACACCGCTCACAAACAGATCACAGATCAATACACCAATATTTTGACGTGGTTAAAACCCTCAGAGAGGGAAACAGTCCACGGCCTGCGCCAACGTGGCTACTACAGGCAATTTATTAATAAAAGAATGAAAATTTTCATAAGCTTCTCTCATGCACGGTTAACCTACAAATGACCCTCCATGCACTTTAAATAGAATTCATGGACCAATCGGGTGTCAAGCCACGGATCAAGTGTCGGTAATACTGAGGAGAGAATGAACATCGGATCACTACATATCGTGACCGTCGGATTGTAAGTTACAAAAGTACATAGTAAAGAAACACACTTTACCTAACTCTATACTAGACCAAGTTATACTTAACTATTTTTCCTATGTGTCAGAATATCCTAACATCCCCCCTTAAGAACAACTTGGGATAGGATTGAAGGATTTACAAATATGACACAATAGGAGAAGGAAGGAGGCACTAGAGCCTATCCCCCCTTAGTGACAACTTCCTGAACTCCGAGCATATATCGAAGTTTACTGAACTTCGCCTCTGTGAGAGCCTTTGTGAAGATGTTTGCAACTTGATCATCTGTTGATGAAGTGCATGTGTAGTTCAATGTGTTTGCTGCGCTGATGCTGGACTGGATCTTTGCATAGCTGAATGGTACTTCGATTATCACACCAAAGTGTGGTTGGATGTTGCTGCTCAAAGCCAAATTCTGATAGGATCTGACGAAGCCACAAGGCTTCCTTACTAGCTTCCACGGCACCACGATACTCTGCTTTTGCTGACGAAAGAGAAATGGCAGCCTGTTTCTTACAAGCCCACGTAATAGGTCCTGAACCAAGAGTGAAGACATAACCAGCAGTAGACTTCCGATCATCAGGGTCACCAGCCCAATCAGAATAAGTGAAACCAACTAATAGAGGAGCTGCTTTGGCACTGTAATGAATCCCAAACTGTACTGTACCTCGAACATAACGAAGTATTCTTTTAGCTGCTTTCCAATGACTTTTACGGGGGTTTTGCATAAAACGAGCAACAAGGCCAACAGCAAAGGAAAGGTCAGGACGAGTATGGGTTAAATACAAGAGTTTTCCTACAAGTTGACGGTATAAGGTAGCATCAACTTCAGGAGAAGTACAAGAGACTGAAATTTTGACTCCATACTGAAAGGGAGAAGGGGCTGGCTTACATTCTTCCATGTGAAAATGACAAAGAATATCACAAGCATACTTGGACTGGGAAAGGGAATGGATTGCAAGACTGGAAGACCGAGAAAATAGTGTAAGTGTCCTAAGTTTGTCATTTCAAATTTCTTTTTAAGGCTGGACTTCACATGGTTTATAAGGTTGGGATCACTACCAGTAAGAATAATATCATCAACATAAAGAACAAGGATGATAAGAGAGCTGCCCACTTTCTTGGTGTAGACAGTATTGTCAGAATAACACCTAGAAAAGCCAGATTCTAAAGGAAAGCTATCCATTTTGGCATACCAAGCCCAAGGAGCTTGCTTGAGACCATAAAGAGATTTCTTAAGTTGACATACAAGGCTGGAGTCTGTTCGGATGAAGCCAATGGGTTGTTCCATATAGATTTCTTCATGTAAGTCCCCATGCAAGAAGGCAGATTTAACATCCATCTGATGGACTTCCCATTTTAAAGAGGCAGCAAGGGAAAGAACAGGGCGGATAGAGTTCATTTTGGCAACAGGGGAGAAGGTGTCAGTGTAGTCAATGCCTTCAACCTGTGAAAAGCCCTTAGCAACAAGACGAGCTTTATGTTTATCAACTTTCCCATCTGGTCCATACTTGGTTCTGTAAACCCATTTACATCTAACAAGTTTGCGTCCCTTTGGTAGAGGAACAAGATCCCATGTATCATTTGCCAACAATGAATGATATTCTTCATTCATAGCTACTTCCCAATGTGGATGGCCTGAAGCTTCTGCAAAAGTGTCAGAATATCCTAACATTCCTTCCAAGGCTAGGTTAGCCAAGAGTGGTCTCTCAAATGGCCTTCGCCAAATTTGTCAATGCCTAAAGAACATCAAGCATATTTTCTGTAAGTGTCAGTTCAACAAGCAATGTTGAAGTTTGTTTGAGGATCAACATTATGTGTTACTTAAGGGTAGGATGCATCCGCACACTGCTTTGTTTGGTGATGGCCATCTTGTCCGCGATGCCTTTTTCAGGCTTCAGCATTACTTGCAGTTCATGGTGTTATTTGTATTACAGAAAATTTAGTGTAAGTTTGTGTTCAACTAGTAGGTTAGCTCTTTGCTTTATCTACTTTTAGTATATTGTGGAAACATGAGGTACTTCATCAACTTTTGGCTAAGGGAGCTCCTTTGATCAAAATTGATCAATCTTTGGATCACTTAAATTCCTCTTCTTCTATTTCTGCTTTATTAGCTCTTAAGTAAAGGCTATAAAAATCCTTGTAAATACCCTTCATATTTTTATGTAGATATAAGACATATTTTCAAAACAAAAAATATTGATAGAAAAGAATACAGGATTGTATTATTAAACAATGTAGTTTTTCCCATAGGAGGTTGCTATGCAAAAATAATGCTATATTTTGGGGGAGTTGGGTAAAGAATTGAGAAACCTCTTTGCTTTACCATCTAAAAAGTCGTAATTCTCAAAATATATAATCTCTAGATAATAAAACGAACATGATACGGCAACCAAAACCACAAGGCTTGTTTCAGAAGAAACTCATCTACTTTGTAAAGGATAAGGAAGTGTTCGTAGGATTTGTGAATGAGTGCTGTGTTGTGCCGTCTTAGAATATAATAGGAAAGAAGAGAATTACCCTTTCCTGGTCCCAGGATTTCATGGAGAGATCCCTTTAAATTGAACAGTGGGAAAGGCCGTGGCTTTATTATCGATTCCTCGGCCTCCAAAGTATTATTGTTCTCCCCTGCCATTGTCCACGCAACTAGGTGTCATCCAAATAACAAACACAACATCACATCTTTCTGGCCCTCAACTTTGTCAAAACAATAATAAAAATCTCAAAAAGTCTTTCGTAACTGAGATGCTACCGAAAGCAAGGATTCTCCACAAAAGTTGTCAGACTGGGCTTAAATAACAATTCTACGTCCGTCCCGTCCTAAGGCCAAGCGCAAACTTCTCACAGAAAATCTTGAAATCCGATCGCGAGTCAGAGGAACGTGAGCTTTTATACAAAGAGAAATCACAAACATGTGGCTGCAATCATCCATTCCGAATAGTGAGGAAAATTTACAGCAGGGAGCCGGGACCACCTTCAATGTATTGGTCCGTGGATCCATATCGTCCGTCAATCTTATAGCCTGCACGAGATCCGTACCATCCATTGCCTTTTGCCTCGTCCCTTTAAACTAAGCAGATTTGCGGACTGACGTGTCCGTAAAGTCTCGCGGTAACGTATTCGAGAAAAGAGCGAATCTTCGGATTTAAAGGATGGACAAGGACATTCGCATTTTAATAAGCCTTTATTGTAATTTCTTCTGGAACGCATCCATGAAAGGGATGGCATACTTCAAAAGTTTCGTTTTCGAAACCAGTTATTTGCCATCGCCGGTGGAGTTAATGCGAGGCTTTTTCATGCCCTATCATGCCATCTTGGAAATATATATATTTTTTTGGACAGTGCGAAAACTTATAATAACTGTGACATATTTTTTTGGACAGTGGGAAAATTTATAATAACTTTGTGACAGAGTGATTATGAGTTACTATTAGCTAATATAACTTATCACTATTATTCAAATAAAACGGCTAATATAACTTATCACTATTATTCAAATAAAACGGTTTATTTTCTGATGATTGTATTCCAACAAAACTACATTACTGGTCATTATTCAAACAAAACTATATCACTGGTCATTCGCAGGCTGTACATAAAGTACAGCCTTTTATTTCATTCTTCAGAAACCTTTATTGGACTTTAACTTATTTCCTTATAAAAAGATTAGCTTTTACCCATAAGGTTATATGTAAGACTACACATATATATGAGAGTGTAATTTTATGTTTCTTTTTAGATTTATTAGAATATGTAGATTTAGTAGTCAATTTGTAGACTTAGCAGTGAAATGGTTGCAAGGAGGAGGGTCTTTTTGTCCCACAAATAAGGAGGTTTCATATACCAATTTGGTGTCTAGCTTGGTCTTGACTTTAAAATTTGATAATAATAATAATAATAATAATATATATGAATGAGAGTGGAAAATTAATAGATGTGTATATTTTATTTTAGGTTGAAATTTTATTTTAAATAAGTAGATTGTTAAAGTGTTTAGGATTTATTTTTTAGATTAATTTTTTTAAATTTTTTAACTCATTGAAGTTTTTAATTAAAATTTAAAAGTAAATATTATACTATCGTATAATTTTAATAAATATATAATATATATATATCATATATATATATATAATATATATATAAATATATAGTATATTTTATTTTAGGAATGTAGAATTTTAAAACATTTAGAACTTCTGTGAGAGATTAAAAAATACATTCAACACTTTTTATTTATTTAGACATTTTAATCACATTTTATATGAGGAAGTATCAAGTTATTATTATATGATGCTATGCTTTGGCTCCAAATTTATTGGAAAATGAATATATGTGTGTGTAAGGAAAATTAGAGCAAGTATATGGGCACTATCACCTAGAGGATTTGTGAGATCACCAAAGGCAGAATCACTCACAAGGAAGTTTTCGGCATGAGCCAAGCGAGAGTCCACATTATCCAAGCAGAATCTTTGGTTGCAAAGCATACGTTTGATGTCTTCCAATGAGGAGAAAACATTATAATTCTCCACTTGTTTGTCTTTCAAAATAAGGTGCAATATAGTAGTCATTTGTTGATGTAAAGCCAGAGAATTCATAAAATGGAGTTGCCTTTTCTTGAATCTACTAGGATCATGAACCCATTTCATATCCTCTCCACCAACTCAGAATCTGAGTGATACGGTTGATCCCCTATCTCTTTTGTCTCCAACAATAAGATTTGTTTTCTCACCTTCAAAGGTACAACATCAAAAAAGGTAGCAACAAAGTCATAGGCAAAAGATGAGCCCTTTTGTGCCCTATATTGCCTCCTACAACTCATTCTCTGCCTAGCAGGCATGAGCCAAGCTATAAATAAACATTGAGGACAAATACTAAAAGAACTTCTGCCAATGAAACTAGAAAAAGGACAAGACACAGAGCCCTGAACCCTAAATTTGAGGACAATTAAATCATCACCTAAATGCCACACTGGAAGATCAAAATCCAGCAAATTTTTTAGCTCACCACATCGCAACAACATGACACAACCTAGAGACAACTAGTGGGAATTCCTTAAGATTGGAATTGATACAAATATGTTATAACAATGCCCTGAACTCCTAATTCTACCAGCAAACACAAGAGATAGGACACTTCGATCAAATTGGAATGGACCCAATATTTTAAGGACCAGAGCTTAATATGTTGAATTCTTCTGAGACAGAGAAATGAGACACGACATAATTGCCCCAATAACAACAATTACCTACCGAGACTGAGAAAAAATCCTCAAGGACTCCAGAGAAAATGTGAATTGAGAGGTTGCTCTCAAAGACTTGGATGAACGAATTAAAAAAGTAGTTGCACCATATTCACGATGACCCATAAACAACAAATGAAACTCTAAGCCTGAGACAAAAAGAATTGAACTCACCATAATAATGAGGGACAACCAGGCACATTCCAAACAAGAGAAGATCCAGAAAATCCATATCTGAAAGTGAAAATTAAGATGACATACCACCAGGAAGACACAAGAAATGGAGGACGAGGAGATGTCCTCACCTCCTTTCACACTAAATTTGTACCTCATGGAGTCCCTCGGGATAACTGAAGATTTAAAACAACAATCCCACCACATATCTAACACGCACATATTAACTACCCATTGCCATGCCATCACGAGGAGGAGACAAGTGTGATTATGGCATATGCTTCTAAGCAACTCCAGAATTGTATATTCTATTTTAAGAATGTATAAACTTTTAGAATTTATTTGAGAGATTAAAATTGCTTTTTCCCAAAAAAATTACTCATTCAATTTTTAATCACAATTTATATGAGGAAGCATCATGCTATTATTTTGTGATTTTATGCTTTAGCTCCATATTTATTGGAAAATGTATATGTGTGTGTGTGTGTGTGTGTGAAATTAGAAATACGGATTTGTAAATTTTACTTTAGATTGAGATTTTATTTTAAGGATTTAGAATCTTAAAATTTCTAAAATTCATTGAGAGATTAAGAAGTTTCTTTTTAGTCAAAAGTTTTTATTCACTAAGAAATTCTAATGACATTTTGGAATTATGCATCCAACAAGTTACATATGCTTTAGTCACCAAATTTTAAGTGGATGCCACATCAACACTTGTTACTCACATATGTGGAGTTTATTACACCTAGAATCCTTATTGGGAGTTGAAGCATGTAATAACCCTAACTCTAGATGACTATTAAAGTATGTTAAATGCTACAGTGTAAGGAAGGAAAGGGTTATGTTCATATTGTATTGATTCAATGTACCATATAAAACCAGAGCAAAGGATTCACATATTATTAGCATAATAAGTGAAGTAGAAGACCCTATGATGGTAATTTAGGGCACAATATCTATTATAACTCCATAGGGAGTCCATTTTCCTTTGTATATTGCAAATTGTATTTGAGAATAAACAAGGTATAGTCTTCACTTTCTAGCTAGGTTTTCCCATATTTTCCCAAGGTACATCTTGTGTTCATTGTGTTGATGTGTTGTGGCCATTTTATTATAGTAGCTTATCTTTTTATATTCCTAGTATTCTTATATATTGAGTATTATGATTATAATATCACATTTTAATCATAATTAAACATTGTAAATTGTAGAATATAACTCACCAATGTTTCATAGTGACTTGTAAACTTTTTTCCAATGCACTATTGAGTGGAATATCCATGACAATTTATAAAGCGTGATTTATTAACATTCTCCCATGACAACATCAATGGTCATTAAGATACCTTGTATAATGCCCCACTTTCCCTAGATTGGCTTTGCATATGGCTAGAGTATCTATTCTGGGCCAATTTGATGATTTGTATTATTTATGATGTGTAAGTTAATGACATTTATGTGCATTGCTTATGTATATAGAGACATGTATGAGTGCATATACATGTTATATGTGATTTTTATTTGACAATGATAATGCATGGAATGGTGTTGATTTGAATGCTTACGTAATGACCACTACTGTTTTTTTAGCAAGTGGAAATTTTTGGTAAGATGCTTGATAATCTAGGACTCCTACCTATCAAGGTAAACACATTGGTGGAGTATAATCTATTGATGCTTATATTGTATATGTGTGCATGAACATATGTTGTGACTTGTTTTTCATCGATATTGGTGATTGAAATAACTAGTTATTGACTCTATGGGAGAACTCCAAGTTGGGAGCTAGACAATAACAAATTCTAAGGGGAGTTTGAGAGATTAAGTGATATGTTTTGGATTGTGATATGCATTTTGTTTAGGAAAATATGGTGTTCCAAGGACAAACACCTTAACTAACCACTCACACAACTAAATCAAAGATCCTAACATCCTTGGTTTCATGTGGTTAAAACCCTCTAAGAGGGAAACATTTCATGGCCCTAGCCAACGTGGCCACTTGGGGCAATTTAGTAATGCAAAAAAAAAAATTGTACATAATAGAGTTTCTCATAATTGATCATTAACAAATGGCCCTTCGTGCTCTTTAAATAGAGATCACAGACCAATAATGTGTCAAGCCACATATCAATAGATGTTAGTATCAAGGAGAATATGAACCATCAAATCATTCTATGTCTAAAACATATCATGACCATCCGATTACATAACTATGAATGCATACTAATGTATACACTTTTATAAGACACTTTGTGAAAATGTCTACAACTTGATCATATATTGGAAAAAAGAGCACTTCAGTAACTCAATCATGAATAAGCTTTTTGATGAAATGCTTGTGTAGCTCAATGTGCTTGATGTTATAATGGTAAATGGATATTTGGTGAGCTTTATGGCACTTTGGTTGTCACATCAAAGTGTGGTCAAATGTTGCCGTCAAGATCAAAACTTTGAAAGGATATATCAAAGACACAAGGATTTTTGAATTGCATTAACCACTACTTACTACTCCTTTTTTGCTAAAGAAAGAGTAATTATTAGTGTCCTAACCTCCCTTGATCCAGGTGGATATTGGTGGCTACCTACCTATTCCACCTAGACCTCCAGTCAATTTCATCTATTTCCTTGATCATAGCAGTATTTACTATTTTAGCATCTTTTCGGATCTTGAAATTATGGAGTTGTTTTGACCCCCTAAGTGGCATCTTTTTTATGTCTGCAACATGCCCATAGCCATAGGCAGGGGCCTATGGAATACTGTAATACTCAAATATACCTTTCCAGCGAGGTATCGTACACGCCCAACGGAGATCATATGACCAAGTTACGACCCCAGAAGTTGGTTGCACAACTAACCCCAACAGGGCCCATAAACTTTGGTCTTTCATCTCCTAGGGTTATGGTTTTGGTTGTTTAGAATTTTTCTTTTGTTGTTCAATAATAAAAATGCCCTTAAGCCTCATTGTAATGCAGTTCAGAGGCATGCAGCCGCCACATCTCCTCAGAGATAAGCTACCATCACCCAAGCTAGTTTATTTCCATTATGTATGTAAGCATATTTCAATTCTTTGATATTAATGAAATGAAGTTTTATTTATGTTGCATCTCTATGTTTATGTTTATATATGTATTTTGTTGCGTTCTTGCATAAGCCTGGATCATCCCTAACCTCCTAAGAAGATATAACACTATGTATGGAGGTCATCACTAGTAAATAAGGCCCATGTTATAGTATGAACACAATTATTTTAAGAAGGCTTACTAGAAGGTTCTTCCTTGTAATAGCCCTTTTTGCATAACACCCCATGTATGTAAACCCAACTGTGTAAATTATAGATGTATGTGTATGTGTTTGTGTGAAAATAAATTGATGGCTAGCCTAAATGAAGGGACATATGGATGTTAAATTTGAGAGGGAAAGCCTATGGTGGGTTGTTGCATGGCCATTGAGTGCTTGTTGCGTATTGGTTGGTTTCCCTATAGTGTGTCATGAGTAGGCCCATATCAACCACTCTTAATTGTCATAATTATCCACCTAATGACGGTTTGGCTTCACCAACAAGCATTGAAGTCAGGGTGGGCATCGTAAGTGGAGGAAAACATCATATCATCCCCTTTGTTCGTGAATCGTGGAGAGTTAGAAAGAAGGGATTGGACCAAAAAAGCACCAAGTGTGAAGGAAGAAGGGGGGAGAGAACTTCAGTATTCTGGTAGTTGTGGGGAGGAGAATTTCAAAGTGTGCAAAGAAGGCAAAAGTAATCGATATAGAAGTTTATTGTGCAAAGAACACTTAGAATACTAAGAATCGTGGAGCAAGTGAGTTCTAGGTGAAGACACTAGAGAGGAGATATGTTTGAAGCTACTAGTGTGGAAGCAAAAAAGAGCTAAGACGAGTGTGAACTGAACTAGTGTTTTATGAATTATGAACGTGTTCCCTGCGATGATGTTGAGACCACTGGATGGTGTGTCCAAGCCTAATTGTTCAATGAGGAGCTCGGTGGAGAACTAGATCATTGTGGTGCTTGTGTTGGGGCTATGAAACCACCTGGTGCTTGTTGCTTGGTTGTTAAACCATTGGGACAAGTAAATTTGGGTCACTGTGGTGCTTGCCTTATGGCTATGGAACCACCAAAACAATGAATTGTAGACCCCCTACGTGCTTTCCATGAGAGGTGGTTGTTAAACCACCAAAATTAGTGATTCCACCTCCTAGAACCGGGATAGAACTCATTTTTTTCTTTGGTGAAGCCCCGTGTTTTAACCAGAGAGAAAGCAAGCCATTGTGGTGCTTACCTTGGAGCTATGAAACCACATGGACATTGAACTTCTTCTCCTAGTTGTGTGATTAAGCCTTGGGTGTGAATGTCTTTGGATACACATCCCCTTAGACTTTAGATCTAGCTTGGGGTTGGTCAACTATAAGAATTGCAATGTGGCTGGACTATGGTTGTGTGGAGATTTGAATTCCCTCCTTCAATTTCCAGACATCATTAAACGCATAGATAAGTGTACATTGCTCATGTGTATGTCTTATGGACTATGATAAATTCTATTATGTTTTTAATAATGAAATACCTCATGTGTTATGTCTATGGATGATTGTTTGAGCTATGAAGCTCGCCAATATGACCATGATGGAATGTTGTCCTTTAAATTCATGGTTTGTTGTATGCTTGGACTGTGTTGTTTACTGTCATGATCATGAAGAATGTAGAATTATGCATTATGGTTACATTGATGCACTTTGATAATACACAAATGAATGCATAGTTCTAGATGTTTCCATTTTGGTTACTTTGTTTAGATGTAGAGGTTGAGATCTTAGGCCTTGAGCCACAACTCCCATAGGCTTACATTACAGACTATAGTTTGTTGCGCACAAGTGAGGCAGTCATCGTCCCCTTCACAAACATTACCCCAAGATTGTTATTTTATGTGATCAAAGATTTGTTTCTTGGACTAGTGATAGCAAAGTTTAAACTCTATGAATGTTGGAAGGCCAACACCAAGTGGGCACTAGTGGAACGACACCCCAACAAAATTGTGCCATGTGTGAATAGACACTGACCGTCGACCACTATGGTTAGGACTCGTAATAAGTTATAGGTTGATATAAAAGTCAAGCACCATTTAACCATTATGGAAGGTCAAGGGTGGAACCATGCATAATCTTGAGGAAAAAACCCGCTTTACCACCCACTACTCACCGCTTGCTACCAAATTCATTATAAGATATAACAGGTGAGAGAAGACAATGGAGGTTGATCAACATGGAAAATTCTCCCCATGGAACCTTGTGTCACCTTACCACCTACCAGCCACCGCTACCATTCCTTATTTAATATCGAACCTCACAGTGGTGATGGTTGCAATAGTATGATGTGGGCTTGACAAAAGGACCCACCAAATTGCTCAGTAAGGATTGTGTGGAGGCCACATGGGCACCATGTGGTAAACATGCTAAGCAATGATGGCCATTTTCTTGAGATTTGGGAACATTAGAACAAGGGGATTTTCTAACCCCACCTTCATAATAGACCTTGGAGGTTGGATTAAACAATAAGTAATACCTCCCGCAAACTGAGATAGTACAAGGGAGTGGGAGGGAGCATTACATAGAGGTATCAGATCTATCAATATTGTAGCTTGCACGCGATTTGTACCATCCATTGCCTTTTTCCTTGTCCCTTTAAACCAAGCAAATTTGCGGATTGGCATTTTAGAAAAGTCTCGTGATAACGTATTTGAGAAAAGAGCAAATCTTTGGATTTGATGGGAAAGGATATTAGCATTTTAATAATCCTTTGTTGTAATTTCTTTTGGAACACATCCATGAAAGGGATGGCATACTCCAAAAGTTTTATTTTTGAAACCAGTGCTTTGCCATTGCTGTTGGAGTTAATGTAAGGATTTTTCATTCATGAACACATAGGATTAAGGGAAGCATTGCCCAATCATTTTGTGATTTATCATTACTCAGTTGTGGGATAATCATCACTATCACTAGTTGTTATCATCTATTGCAGGTTGACTCATCACCATTATTCAAAGAAAATTATGCCACCAATGGTGGTCCATCAGGGACATGCTTTAATTCCTACCAAATGCCTCTTAGTCTTGGGTTGTTAACCTATTTCCTCGCTCTAGAAAAATACTAGCTCTTACCCATTCATCACCATTATTCAAAGAAAATTATACCACAAGCTAGTGGTCCATAAGGGGCATGCTTTCATTCCTACGATTGGATCAAGTCATTAACCTATTTCCTCAATGTTTTATTTTCTGTTGAGATTTTATTTTAGATATGAAGAATGTTAAAGCTTTTAGAATTTATTTATGGATTAATTTTTTTTCCATAATAGTATAATGTGAGCTTGACAGAAGGACCCACCAAATTGCCCAGTAATGATTGTGTGGAGGCCACATGGGCACCATGTGGTCAACATGCTAAGCAATGATGGCCATTTTCTTGAGATTTGGGAACATTAGAATAAGGGGATTTTTGAACCCCACCTTCATAATAGACCTTGGAGGTTGGATTAAACGATAAGTAATACCTCCTGCAACTTGAGATAGTACAAGGGAGTGGGAGGGAGCGTTACATAGGGGTATCAGAGCTGTCAATATTTTAGGTTGCACGTGATTTGTACAATCCATTGCCTTTTTCCTTGTCCCTTTAAACCAAGCAAATTTGTGGACTAGCGTGTCAAAAAAATCTCGCAATAACGTATTTGAGAAAAGAGAAAAAATTTGGATTTAAGGGATGGGAAAGGACATTAACATTTAATAAGCCTTTGTTGTAATTTCATTTGGATCGCATCCATGAAAGAGATGGCATACTCCAAAAGTTTTGTTTTTGAAACCAATGCTTTGCCATCGTTGCTAGAGTTAATGCAATGATTTTTTAGTCATGAACATATAGGATTAAGGGAAGCATTGCCCAATCATTTTGTGATTTATCATTACTCAGTTGTGGGACAATCATCAATATCACTAGTTTTTATCCTCTATTGCAGGTTGATTCATCACCATTATTCAAAGAAAATTACGCCACTGCTGGTGGTCCATTAGGGACATGCTTTAATTCCTACCAGATGCCTCTTAGTCTTGGGTCGTTAACCTATTTCCTTACTCTAGAAAAATACTATCTCTTACCCATTCATCACCATTATTCAAAGAAAACTATACCACCAGCTATTGGTCCATAAGGGGCAGGCTTTCATTCCTACGATTGGGTCAAGTCATTAACCTATTTCCTTAATGTTTTATTTTCAGATGAGATTTTATTTTAGATATGTAGAATGTTAAAGTTTTTAGAATTTATTTATGGATTAATCTTTTTCCATAACTTTTTACTCATTCAAAAATTTTAATTACTTTTATATGATGAAACAATACACCATTATTTTATGATTTTATGACTTGGCTCCACATATATATATAAAACTAGAAATATGGATTTGTATATTCTATTTTAAGTCGAGATTTTATTTTAAGGATTTAGAACCCTAAAACTTTCAGAATTTATTTTAGAGATTAAAATTGTTTTTCCCAAAACTTTTTACTCACAAATTTTTATCACATTTTATATGAGGAAGCATCACATTATTATTTTGTGATTTTATGCTTTTTGCTCTAAATTTATTGGAATATATATACATATATGAATGGAAAATTAGAAATATATATTTGTATGTTCTATTTTAGGTTCAGATTTTATTTTAAGGATTTAGAATCTTAAAATTTTTTTGAATTCATTGAGAGATTAAGAAGTTTTTTCTTTAGTCAAAACTTTTTACTCACTAAGAAATTTTAATCACATTTTGGAGTCATGCATTTAATAAGTTGACATATGCTTTAGTCACCATATTTTAAGTGGATGTCACATCAACATTTGTTACTCTCATATGTGAATCTTATTACACTTGGAATCTTTATTAGGAGTTAAGCATGCAAAAACCCTAACTATAAATGGCTATTAAAGTATGTTACATGCTACAGTGTAAGGAAGGAAGGGGTTATGTTCAAATTGTAATGATTCAATGTACCATATATGAGCAAAACAAAGGAATGATATATTATTAGCATAATAAGGGAAGTAGAAGACCCTACAACAGTAATTCATGGCATAATGTCTATTATAACCCATAGGGATTTCAATTTTTTTGTATCTTGCAAATTATATTTGAGAATAAATAAGATATAGTCTTCACTTGCTAGCTATGTTTTCCATTATTTTCCCCTCGGTACATCTTATGTTCATCGTATTGATGTGTTGTGGTCATTTTATTATAGTAACTTATCTTTTTATATTATTAGTGCTTTTATAATTGAGTGTTATGCTTATAATATCACAATTTAATCATAGGTAAACATTGCAAATTGTAGAATATAACTTCCCAATGTTTCATAGTGACTTGTAAGCTCTATTCTAATGTACTATCCATGACAATTTATAAAGCATGATCTGTTAACATTCTACCATGACAACACCAAAGTTCATTAGGACATATGGTCCAAATTTAAACAGAAACGCAACAAATTACAGATATAACCATAAATACAAAGATGTAGCTGAAATAACACTTCATTTCATTAATATCAAATACTGAAATATGCTTACAAACAAAATGGAAATAAGACTAGCTCGGGCGATGATAGCTTATCTATGAGAAGAGATGTGGCAGCTACATGCCTCTGAACTGTGTTACAATTAGGCTCCAAGGCCTATTTATTATTGAGAAACAATGGAAAACTCTAAACATCCATAAACCTAACCCTAGGAGATGAAGTGCTAAAATTGTGGGCTTCGTTTCGCTAAATTGGTACATCAATTTCCCAAGGTCGTAACTTTTTCATACGATCTTCATTTGGCTATCATAATACCTCATTTCGAAGGTCTCAAAGTGTAACACAAAAAAATGGTTCACCCTATTTTGGATTTTTCTAGTCTCTACTTTTTCCCTAAAAATGTCATTTAGGGCCTCAAAACAGCTCCAGAAGTTTAGGACCCGAGAAACTACCAAAAATAGTAAACTATGCTACAATTAAGGAAATTGGAAAACTGAAAGAGACAGTGTTGGGGGTCCAAGTGGAATAGGAGGGTGGCCACCAATATCCACCTAGATTAGTCCTCCCCCCTAGGAAGAAATGATCCCCATTGTGTTGAGTGCCTCCATGAGATGGGGAAACTTTTGTTGAAATTGGTCCCTGGTGAGCCATTTGCCTTGGTGCAAGAGTTGGCTAGCTTTGACAACCCGATACAGCTGGATATTTTGTTGATGAGTATTTTTGACCTGTGTATCCATAATCCGATCAGTTGTGGCCTATTACGTGCAGTCTGGGCTTAACTCTATTGGTGTGAGTTGTTATGCAACGTCTAATGTGTCCAATAATGGTGGGAAGTATGGTCGAAGGCAGTCCGCATTGAACACTGGGTGCAGGCCAAAGACTGGGGAAATATTGAGCTCAAAATCATTATCTCCCACAACCTTGGTAATGGTGTAAGGACCATATCGGAGTGGTCTAAGCTTCCGATGGGCTCTGGCAATGCGTTCTTTCTGCAAATGCAACCAGACTTTGTTGCCCTCCTGAAACTTGTGTGGCAGTAGATGTTGGTCATTTTGTTGCTTGTACTTGGCATTTGACTTCTCCAAGATGTCGTGAACCTGCTGGCGGATGTGTTGGATGTGTTCAATAAATTTGGTCGCTTTATCAACCTCAAAAAGTGCATGTGTGGATTTTGTCTGTGTAGTTGCATGAGGCATGGCAACATCAATCAAACATAATGGTTGAAATCCTAGACCCACTTGAAAGGGACTGTGACTAATCAAGCTATGGAGGGCTCTATTATAACTGTGTTGCACATATGGAAGACTCTCATCCTAGGTTCGAGGATGCTTGGAGTTGTACATGCGGAGTATGTGCACTATCATCCTATTGACGACCTTTGTCTACCCATCAGTCTGGGGATGGAAGGAAGTCGATTTGGTGAGCTTGGTATCCAAAAGTGTCTAGAGGCTTGACCAAAATGTGCTCAGGAACTTGTTATCCCAATTTGATATAATGATGTGCGAGATCCCAAAATGTACCCATACTTGTTCAAAGAAGAGTTTGGCAGTGTCCCCGGCTATGATACTCTTGTTTCAAGCCGCCAATATAGCCATCTTAGAAAATCTGTCCATGACCACAAATACACAGTCATTACCATGCTTGGTAGAAGGAAGACCAGACATATAGTCCATGGAGATGGACTCCCACGGCTGGTTGGGAGTAGGCAGAGGAGTGTACAGGATAAACATGTCATTTTATTATATAGTCGAACTACTAAATATACATGGCTAGGGTCATCACCGAAGACACAGTACAAAAGTTCAGATGTATCATATTTTCAAAAAAATAGAGGCAGTAATAAGTTCGTATACAATCACAGAAGGAACTCGGATGAAGAAGGAACAACGAGGTTCTTTCTATAGCTCTCCACTATCAAGGGAATTTAGATCCCTCTTAAGTTCAGATCACAGTGACAACGAGGGATAGAATGGTCTCTGTACAAACCACAATTTAGTGTCTTTGAAATAGTCACAGTTATGTATCATGAAGGACCTACAGTTCGGTAGTATACCACAGTGATTCGATATATCTCACAACAAAGGATAATTTAGTGCCTCTCAAGAAGAAGATAACTAGTACGTGACTATACCTTGGTGATATTGTATTGAAGAAGTTCTCGATACTATCTCAGACATAATTATTCGGTTCTACTATTGAAGAAGAGGAGTATTACAGTGACCTCGGTGATCTCATATGATGCAAGATCTAAAGTAGAAGAAACTGAGAGAGAGTAATCGATAAGGTGGAAGAGGACTTGTGTCTTGATCTTGGAGTGGCTAATAAGTCAAGGGTCTTGGTCTTGGTATTCGTCAAATGGAATATCTATAAGAAGAATTTGTGCGGGTTTTTCTCTCAAAGAGTGAGAGGTTTTGGCCCTGGCTCATATCCTACATGTTGTGTCTCTCATCTATTTATGTTTGTGCATTGGTAGCTCTTTGATGAAGAAGAACACTAATAACTTAAGCAAAGAGAAGATCCTAATCTAATGAAGTAAAATATACTCACAAGCAATTATTAATAAAGAGAAATCACCTAAATTATGATGCCCTAGATTTCTCAACATGGTATTGGAGCTAAGGTATCAAAGTCAAGGAAGGGCATCTCATCAAGGGACATTCAAGGACCGAATCTCAAGAATGGCATCAAATCAAGTTGAAGAATATCAAAGCGAAAGTTCAAAGATCTACTTTGAAGAATCAAACCCTAGATCAAAGAAGGTGGTCTACTTCAGAAGAAGTCTTGGGATCATCAATCAAGGCCAAAGCCTTATTTCAATTCAAGGCAAATAGCTCTACAATAAAAGTAGCTAGAAGTCTACACAAGCAAAAGTGTTGGATCATATAGTCATCATCAAAAGACCACAAAGACCCTCATCAAGTTATCTACAAAGCAAGATAGCTCGAAGTACTTTAAAGACAAAGCTCACATCATCTTGGAGAAAGTCGAAACCCTAGAACTATTTCTGATCTGTACTCATTCACTACTAAAGAATTCAAAGTATCTTGAAGGCGAGAAGGAATTATCATTATCTTCAAAAGCTATAAGGCAAACTCCCTATCTTTGCAACAAGGATCCCCTCCTTATACTTGAAGAAGATCATTTGAGGAAGCATCAAAACATCGTCATCAATCACATCAAGAAAGGAAGCTAGATCTAAAGGCGTTGACATCATAAAAGGAGAAATATCCTTTATTGAAGAAGGGCTTTTCATTTGAAAGAAGATCATCCAAAAGGAGAACTAATACATCTTCTTCAACCACCATCAAAGTGATCAAGTTGAAGATTTCATCTTCACTTTTCAAGTAACTATCTTTCATTCTATAATCAAATTTGGTAAAATGACTTTGTTTTATAAGGAGATCCATAAGCTGGTTGGGTCATCGAAATTCTTTGCATGGAAAAGAAAGATAGACATAGTCCTCGAAGAAGGTGAATTCATTGAACAAATCAATGAAAAGGTCTCCTCTGAATACATTTAAAGGTATTCTTATGAAAGGTCCCCTCAAATAGCAGTATTGGAGACATCAAAGAGATATATGATAAGCTGGTAGAATTGTTCTCTAAAGATGCGATAAAGAAAGGTCATATCACTTAGATTTGATCTACACAAAATTGAAGGTATCAAAGGATGAGGGGATATCTTCATAAGATCTCAACTACAAGATCTGGGAGAGATGATAAGGAGATAATCATCATTGTTTGAAATGCACTAACTGATGAACAAGGTAACAAATGTCTATGAGGATAAGAAGGCTATCCCATTCAACAAATTGTGGTTTCTATGCAAGATAGGAGATAACAGGTTAAGGGTAAAAGTGTTGAATGATCAAATGAAAGGATTCAGACATTTTGTCGAAAGGAAAGAAGAACATAGCTAATATTCAATGCTATGATCATTATAGAAAATATTGTCCTAAACTCAAGAAGGGAAATAACAAGAAAGAAAGGGAGGAAGTCCATTTCACTAAAGAAGTGGAGAAAGTTGAAAAAAGGAAGTCCAAGGAAGAGGAAAAGCATTGGAAGTAAGAGCTCGTGACATCACCAGAGGAAACATGAAGGATGTCTGATAGTCAACTATGAAGGATATAGATCTTGAGAGCCCAATTGGAAACTAAAGGAAAGGAAGAAGTCATCTAGGACAAGGTTCATCATACATCAAAAGGTAACACCTACTAGATAAGGATATGCAAGATCCTCAAGACTCATTGATGGAATCTTCATCAGAAGGTTCACCAATCAGGAACTCCAACTTGTGAAATTCATGGGATGATGGTATCATGACATAAAAGAATGAGCAGATCAAGGGGTTTAAGCTCTTTTCAATCAAGGAAGTTGTTGAAAGAAGCGTAGATGACCTAAAGGTAAATGACCTATGTATGTTTGTATTCAATATTATATAGTCATGTTGTATGGTTGCATGTAACATGGATCACTGCTCAATCTTGAGAAGCATGATCAAAGAAAAGGAATCTCCTCCTATGAAAGGTTGCCGGAAGGCATGGGTCACACTAGATGAAATCAACATAATATGTCCTCATATGAAGTATGAGGTGGTTGACTACAATTTAAGAACTATGATTGGAAGCTCTTGGGAATGAAATGAAATGTGTGCGAAGAAAGGAAGGAAGAGATTGTGATAAATGCAACCAAGGTAAAAGCAATGAACATCTGAAAAACCAAGAATATTTGACTAAGAAATCTTCTAGAAAGATATGAAAACTATGATGGAAATCTGAAAAAGATGGGGACCTTTGACAATGGATATCTTTGGGAGATGTGTCAATATGTATACAAAATGTTGATACCTACAGGAAGATGTCACGATGAAAGACCATCACAAAGGTAAGTTTGATTTAAGTGTTCATTTCTTATTTTGAACAAGTATCTATATGGGCTTATGTAGGACTGCCAAGGGAAGAACTATGGATGTCTTCCTAGAGGACCATGTAAAAGGATGTATGTTCCTTCTGAAAAAGACAACATGAAGAAGGAAGCATGACATGAAGCAAGATCAGATGTAGATTGATGGATCACTTTCCGATGAAAGGAATGATGATATCGCTAACGCTATGATGGTTTCTGCCCTATGAAGAAGTCCCAAAAGATGAAGACTATATGAAAAAGAAATTCATGACATCGAAGCAAGGAGTTCTTCAAAGTAGTTGGTTGTCCCATTATCTCCACATGAGGAGTTGTTGGACATCCTGAATTAAGAGGGAGCTTGGAAACAAGTTTCTTACTTGGAAAAAAATTGGAAATTCCTAAGCCAAGAGGGAGCTTAGGTACATTCCTTGTGTAGGAATGAGTACATTCCTTTATTGGAATATGTCCTCCCTAATTGAGATGAAGATATAGACACATCATTCTGGTCTTCACTTGGGAAGATAAAATGGAGGATTGGGTGATCATCTGGAATTCGATGCTCTTTGAGGATGATATAGGGCATCCAAGATAAGAGTAATTGTAAAGGACCGATATTCTTTGAGGATTGGGAATCCAAGATAAGAATAGTCCTGGTGGAACACACCCTGAGAACCCGGGCAGGGTATGTTCCAGGAGAGACAATGATTAGGGTGTCTATAAATCATTGGTCTCGCCAACATTGAGCTCAGATCTTTTGGAGAGATCGAGTTGTTAGTCAAGGCCTTCTTATGTGACAATGTTGGTTGATATGATGCTAGACAGATGGGTTACCGATTTGATTCTTCTTATGAGAAATTCTTCAGATTTAGAATGACCAAGTACCATTATGAATACCTCCCTAATTAATAGGGAGTGTAGAAAAGTGTAACTAGGTTCGGTCTTCATAATGACATGTAATTATGATATTTGTAAATGATGAAAAGAAGAGAATAAAATTATTATTGTAAGACTTGCTTCATGGGTTTCATGAGTAGGAGATTTTATTTGTTAGTGGCTCCCATTGAGAGCCTTAGGATTTATCATTAGATTCAAAGAGTCAATGTCATGTATGAAGAGTTCTTCTTGAGCATGTGTCAAATATGTATATGTCTATAAAGCCCTCCAACGACAAGCACAAGTCCCTCTCTTGAAGTCAGCCTCCAAACAAAGTGAATAATTCATGTTGTCTCTCCAAATAAAGACACATCTATTCAGATGAACATGTCGGCTTATTATATATTCGAACTACTATATATACATGGCTAGGGTCATTGTAGAAGACACAATACAAAAGTTCAGATGTCTCATATTTTCGAAAAAATAGAGGCAGTAATAAGTTCGTATACAATCACAGAAGGAACTCATATGAAGAAGGAACATTAGGGTTCTTTCTATAGCTATCCATTGTTAAGGGAATTTAGATCCCTCTTAAGTTCAGATCATAGTGACAGTGAGGGAGAGAATGGTCTATGTATAAACCATAATTCGATGTCTTTGAAATAGTCACAGTTTTGTATCATGAAGGACCTGCAGTTCGGTAGTATACCACAGTGATTCGGTATATCTCACAACAAAGGAGCATTCGATGCCTCTCGGGAAGAAGATAACTAGTACGTGACTATGCCTTGGTGATATTGTATTGAAGAAGGTCTCGATACTATCTCAGACATAAGTATTTGGTTCTAATATTGAAGAAGAGGAGTATTACAGTGACCTCAATGATCTCACATGATGCAAGATCTGAAGTAGAAGAAACCGGGGGAGAGTAATCAATAAGGTGGAAGAGGACTTGTCTCTTGATATTGGAGTGGCTAATAGGTCAAGGGTCTTGGTCTTGGTATTTGTCAAATGGAATCTCTATAAGAAGAATTTTTGCGAGTTTTTCTCTCAAAGAGTGAGAGGTTTTGGCCCTGGATCAAAGCCTACATGTTGTGTCTCTTGTCTATTTATGTTTGTGCATTGGTAGTTCTTTGATGAAGAAGAACACTAATAACTTAAGCAAAGAGAAGATCCTAATCTAATGAAGTAAAAGATACTCACAAGAAGTTACCAATCAAGAGAAATCACCTAAACTATGATGCCCTATATTTCTCAACGAATAGGCCAATGGATGCCCGTGCTGGGTGAGGATTGTACCAATAGCATAGTTTGAGGAGTCTGTCTCGATTTCAAATGGTTGTTGCAGGTTAGGTAGTGTGAGTATCGCTACAGAGCAGAAGCGATGCTCCAACTCAACAAACACCTTCTGTTGGGACTCGGACCAGGAAAACTTTGCTTTCATCCCACCCTTAGTAATTTGGCTAAAAGGCCAAGTGATATGGGAGAATCCCAACACAAACCTCTGATAGAAATTTGCAAGGCCCAAAAAGTTGCAAAGCTCCGTTAAAGTGGTCGAGGTTGGCCAATCCCGAATGACTTGGATCTTGGTCAGGTCCACATGCACGCCATGCTCATGTATGATGTAACCCAAGTATTGGACCTGGCTCATGCCAAAGGTGCATTTCTCCAAGTTGGCTCACAGTTTGTGTTGCTGAAGGGTTTGAAGGACCTGTCGAATGTGTTGCAAGTGTTCTTCCCAACTCTTGTTGAAGATGAGGATGTCGTCCAGATAAACCACCATGAACGAGTTGGTGAAGGACCACAAGATGTCATCCATTAACCTCATAAAAGTAGCATGGGAATTTTTCAACCCAAAGGGCATAACCAACCATTAAAAAATGACTTCCTTGGATTTAAAGGCGATCTTCCATACATCTGTGGGCTCTATTAGAACCTGGTGATAACCAAACTTTAGATCGATCTTGCTGAAATAATTGGCTTCCTTGAGTTGGTCCAGTAGGTCATCAATCCATGGGATTCGATACATGTTCCTGATAGTGATTTTGTTTAGTGCTCGATAATCAATGCAGAGCCTCCAAGTCCCATCCTTCTTTTGTACAAGTACATCGGGCTCCCACAAGGCAAGGAACTTGGTCGGATGTCCCCTTTCTGCAGCAACTCCTAGATTTGTTGCTTAATCTCTTCATTTTCCAGAATGGAGCAACGATATATTGGCTCATTGGGTAGAGGTGCTCCAGGAGCCAGATCGGTTGAATGCTTGACCTGGCAATGCAAGGGTACCCTTATGGGTGAGGAGAAGATGTCCTTGTTTTCTTCCATGACCGTATCCACCTACTTCCACTTCTTGGAGGAACCCTTCCCGAGGGCCATGGATGTGGCTACGACCTTCCCCTTACTTTGAGAGCACATCAGAAAGAAAGAAAAAAAATCCCAGTCTAGGAGATGACCTTACTGCATTGCTTAACAAAGATAAAAAAATATGGCGGTAGGTGGGGCTACCTTTGGTATCCTGTATAACTTAGTACCTAAAGAAATAATAACAGAGCGAGGTATAGACTCTTATACGGCATGTCGCTTCCATAAGTATGGTTGTCCTAATAATACATCACAAACTTTAAGAGGAGCAACATCCCACAGTACCTCATCCTTGAAGGGCTTGATGTTGTGGGGAAGGAAACATTGTTGGCTGACGCGGAGATCTCATCCTTAGTGAAGCCACCTGATGGTATATGACTGTGGATGTGTTATAGTTGGTAGGCACAACCGCTTCACGACCTCTGCTGAAATGAGACTCTTTTGGCTCCCATTGTCGACAATGAACTACAACGGAGAACCCTTCACCCACATTTGTGAGTGGAATAGGTGTTTCCCCTCTTCTGGATCTTGGTGGTGGCCACAATGGCACTGGGCTCCGTGTCCATGATCTACTTCCATTTGTCATTCCCCTTGTCGGGTTCTGACTCAAAGTCGAAACATGCGTCAGACTCAGAAGCCTTCAGCTCGGTCATTAGTGATTTCTTGGCTCGACACTCACTTGTGTTGTGAGTGGAGCTCTTATGGAACTCACACCACTTTCCCGTGTCCTTCTTTGTCTTCTTGGTGTTGTTATTTTCTTGCGGCTTTGATGGGTTCTCCTGGGTCGCCCCGCCTTGGCCTTGCCTTTTGCTCTGCGGTTTGGGGCACCTTTCCCTTGCTTCGAATTCGCAGATCCAAAGTCTTGCTTTTTCTTTTTAAGCTTCTTCTCGACCTTGATAGCATATCGGTATGTTGTGTCAAGCGAGGAGATGTCCAGGAACTCCATCTCATCCTAGATGTACCTGTGTAGGCAACCATGGTACTTGAGTACCAAATGTTTCTTATAATTCTTGATACCCAACCTCGTGCAAAGGGTATTAAAAGAATTGGGAAACTCTGGCACATCTTGGTCCCTTCCCTATTGTAGTGTGGTCCACTTTATGTATTTATCCTCATAGCTCCCAATAGGGTAGTATTGTTCCTTGATGGCATCTTGGAATGAATCCAAAGTGGGTGCGGTTGATAATAGTGAGGGTGTACTTTCATTCTTCTGCTCACAGTCAGTTTCAACCTAGTCCTTGATGTGGGGGGCGGCTTTGAGAAGAGAAAAAGTAATCTTTTCCTAGCTAGAAAAATCATGAACACAAAAATATCCTTCTAGCATATTTAACCATTTATCTACAAAGTTTGCATTTATCTAACCCTCAAATATGGGAATGTCAAAGTTAACTTGTACCTTAAAGGGTGTGGTGCTTCCAAAGTAGTTGTTCGAAGTAGATGCATCACCCTTGGGTAACCGCTGAAGGATCTGGGAAAAGTTGTCCATCATCACATTCCTCTGTCGCTTGAGGGCTTCTTCGAGCAAGATTTTGAAAGGATCTCCTGCCCCCTCATATTTCTTTTCTTCACCCATGGGAGGTCGTCTAGAGTTGCAAGGTTGGTCTTGCAAAGGTTCGACCAGTTCAAGCCCTAACTCCTTATATCCCGACCTCGTTGGGGACATGCAAAGAAAAACAGAGAAAGAGTAGACTGCTTTGATATAACTGATCTGAATTTAAATAGGAACACAAAAAATTATAGATATAACCATAAATACAAAGATGCAACATAAATAACACTTCATTTCATTAATATAAAATACTGAAATATGCTTACAAACAGAATGGAAACAAGTATAGCTCGGGCAATGGTAACTTATCTCTAAGAAGATATGTGGCGGTTACATGCCTCTAAACTATGTTACAATGAGGCTCTAAGGCCTACTTATTATTGAGAAACAATGGAAAACCCTAAACATCCAGAAACCTAACCCTAGGAGATGAATTGCCAAAATTGTGGGCCCGGTTTTGGTAAATTGGTACATCAAATTCCCGGGGTCGTAACTTTGGCATACGATCTTTGTTTGGCTATCATAATACCTTGTTTAAAAAATTTCAAAGAGTAGGCTAGAAACAAAAAGGTCATCCTGTTTGGGACTTTTCTGGTATCTCCATTTTCCCTCAAAACAGCTCCGGAAGTTCAGGACCTGAAAAATTGCCAAGAATAGTAAATTGTGCTACAATTAAGGAAACTGAAAAACTGAAAGAGACAGTGTTGGAGCTGCAAGTGGAATATGAGGGTGACCACCAATATCCACCTGGATGGCTATAACAATAATTCAGGGCACAATGTCTATTATAACCCATAGGCATTTCAATTTTTTTGTATCTTACAAGTTATATTTGAGAATAAATAAGGTATAGTCTTCTCTTTCTAGCTATGTTTTCCCTTATTTTCCCCAAGGTACATCTTATGTTCATCGTATTGATGTGTTGTTGTCATTTTATTATAGTAGCTTATCTTTTTATATTATTAGTGTTTTTATAATTGAGTGGTATGCTTATATATCACATTTTAATCATATGTAAACATTGCAAATTGTAGAATATAACTTACCAATGTTTCATAGTGACTTGTAAGCTCTATTACAATGCACTATCCAATGGAATATCCATGACAATTTCTAAAGCATGATCTATTAAAATTCTACCATGACAACGCCAAAGGTCATTAGGATAGTTGTATTATACGCCACTTTCCCTATATTCGCTTTGCATATGGCTAGAGTATCTATCCTTGGCCAATTTGATGATTTTTATTATTTATGATGTGTAAGTTAATGACATTTATGTGCACTACTTATGTATATAGAGATGTGTATGAGTGCATATACATGTGTGTGATTTTTATTTGAAATAATGCACGGAATGATGTTGATTTGAATGCTTATGTAATGACCATTAACATTTTTTAGCAAGTGGAAAATTGTAGTAAGATGGTTAATAATCTAGGACTCCCAGCTATCAAGGTAGATACATTGGTGGAGTAGAATCCCATGATGCTTATATTGTATGTGTTTCCATGGACATATGTTATGACATGTTTTTCATTGATATTGGTGATGCAAATAACCAATTATTGTATCTATTGGACAACTCCAAGTTGGGAGTTAGACAATAATAATTCCTAAGGGGAATTTGTGATATTAATTGATATGCTTTGGATTATGATATGCATTTTGTTTAGGAAAACATGGTGTTCCAAGGGCAAACACCTTAAGTAACCACTCACACAATTAGATCAAAGATCCTAACACCATTGTTTTGACATGGTTAAAACCCTCTAAGAGGGAAATAGTTCATGGCCCTAGACAATGTGGCCACTTGGGGAAATTTATTAATGCAAAAGAAAATAAATGTACATAATAGGGTTTCTCATAATTGATCAACAACAAATGACCCTTCGTGCTCTTTAAATAGAGATTACAGACCAATCATGTGTTAAGCCACATATCAATAGATGTTAGTATCGAGGAGAATATGATTCGTCAAATCAATTTATGTTTGAAGCATACCATGACCATCAAATTACAAACTATGGATGCATACTAATGTCTACAATTTTATAATACACTTTGTGAAATTGTCTACAACTTGATCATCTAGTGGGGAAAAAAGCACTTCAATAACTCTGTCATGAGTGAGTGTTTCGATGAAGTGCATGTGTAGCTCGATGTGCTTGATGTTCTAAAGCTAAAATGAATCTTTGATGGGCTTGATGGAACTTTGATTGTCATGCAAAATGGTGGTCAAATGTTGTCACTAGAATCAAAACTCTGGAAGGATCTATCAAAGACACAAAGATTTTTGAGTTTCTAACCACTACTTGGTACTCCAACTTTGCTTAAAAAAGAGCAATTATTTGTGTCCTAACCTCCCTACCCTCCTAAGAAGATATATTACTATGTATCACTATGTATGGAGGCCATAACTAGTAAATAATGCCCATGTTATAGTATGAACACAACTATTTTAAGAAGGCTTAATAAAATGTTCTTCCTTGTAACAACCCTTTTTCTATAACATCCCATGTAGATAATGCCAACTATGTAAATTATAGATGTATATGTATGTGTGTGTGTTTGTGTGAAAATAAGTTGATGATTGGCGTAAATGGAGGGACATATGGATCTAAAGTTTTGGGAGGAAAAGCATATGGTGGATTGTTATAATGTGTCATGAGCAGGCCCATGCCAACCACCCTTAATTCTCATAACTATCCACATAATGACAAACTCGCTTGCACTAACAAGCATTGAAGTCGGAGTGGGCATCCAGAATGGAGGATGACATCATATTGTCCCCTCCATTCGTGAAATGTGGAGGGAGGGTGTTAGGATCCTATGATTCATAGGTTCAAATAATGATTGAATATTCTCTTTTAGTATATCTCATTGTAAATAATATTGCATATTGCAAATGATTTCCAAAAAAAATAAAAAAAATAAAAAATGAAAAGTGGGTATATAAAAGAAAAATGGAATAAAAGAAATTAAAAAAAAGGATGAAAATAACCCCATGAAAAGGAAAAAAAGAGAGAGTGAAAGTGATGCAAATTCAAATGCCACTAGGAGAAAAATAAGCTTGTTTTGAGAAATAAATTAGGGATTATGTGCAACTTGTCTTAAATGCCACAATCACACATTTTTGTTTGAATCATACAATGTAATCATGGTCAAACACATTTAAATTTTTGCTGTTAGAATAGAGAATAATTTAACCAAACTGTTTAAACTTGGTTAAAACAAAGTAGATAGGTGAAGAAATTGATCCAATTGTTTAAGTTGGATCAATGGTCTAAGTTGTAGGTTAGAATGTAGATTAGGATAAAATATCTCTTTTTGAAAATAATAAGGGTTTACCATCTAAATACACCCTTAGGTGGTAGATGATAGGCTATGTTTTTAAAAGTTAGGAGGAAAAACAATTAAAATGGTATTATGAAGGTTTTTAAAGCCATATAAGTTTAGCCTAACTTTGGCGCTTATCAAATAAAAGTTCAAAAAGAAAAATTGGTTGTCATGTAGTAGATAAACAATGGCCCTAATAATGCAACGTGTCAGATCACGATTCAGATCGACGGTTTATAAAGCCTTCCCCCCCACCCCCCCAAACTCTTCATACCTTTTTTGGCAGGGGGGGGGGTCCAAAAAGGTGGTTTCCTTGCTCTGACCCCACCTAACGTGTCATCACCATGTTCTTTTGCACCCTCCCCTAATCTGAAAACCACTTAACTCCCTCATTCCCACTAATACTCCCCGCACCTACACCGCCTACAACATTTCGACCCCTGTCCAACCGTTACCACTATATGCTACACATTAAATATCCCGCTAAATTACGGTTTAACAGCCAATGGATACGCGTCTCCAATGGATTTTTTCACTAGCCTATAAAATCCTATCATCCATCTAAGTTGTGTTTCTCTACTCTGTCCGCACTCTTGAATTACATTTTGCTCAAAAATAATTTCCTTCATGCAGGTGATTTTTCTCAAACCTTGAGCAAGAAACCAAGACGCCTTAGCGCTAACTTCCCATCGTCACCAAGCTCCCAGTCGCAAGTTTTCCTAGGTAAATCGTATCCCTCAGCAGCATTTTCCAGATTCCATTAAATCTCTTGATATGGACCCCAAGAGCAAGACCACTGTTAATTCTAAAAATATGATGGTTTCCCCAAAAATTGACCTTGACCATATTCCCTTGGCAAACACTGATTACAAAATATCAGAGCCTAAATGCAAATTCTATTTATTCGAATTACATACCTGGCTCAAAGATATATTTCTTGATCAGAGTGATGAAATTGGTCTCTGGGAATCTAATTTACCCCCTATATATGTTTCCCCAAACCCATCGCTTCCCCGAATTTGTCCTCAAATTCCAAGCCTGTTACCAGCGAGAACAGAGAGCCATTTTGGCCCCTAATGGTGAAATTTTATTCTCAATTACCTCTTAGACAATTAACTAGACATTGCAGGTCTCTCAGAGTGATTCCACTATCCTTTTCTCAGTAGAAGCCCTAAATGAACTATATCATAAATTAACCTTTTCTCAGAGGTCTAAGATGTTTGAAATCTTCCTTCCTTAAGATGCCCAACTCCCAAAGAAGAATCCACCTTATCCCTCCTCTATTTTTCTAGACAAAGCTAAACACATCATTTCAATACTTTCATGCTTGTTAGGATATTATTCAGATGAATGGGTAGATGAATCTATTTTAGGTTTTTTGTCCATTTTTTCCACTGAAGAAAAGCCCTCAATGATTTTCAATTTCATCAAGTTTCTTGCTGACAACATTCATGAACAATTCCTCAAGCTTCCAACTGATGGAATGCTCAGATATGCCTCCATTCTTATATACGTGTTTTTATTTTTTCAAGCAGACAAATTCCCATTTGCAATACAAAAGCTGAATGAACAAGGAGAGCCACATTCAGTTATTTTTTGGACCTCTAATGTATGAAGAAACTCAAAAGAATACAACTTCAAGGATTTTATTGATAAGTTCATACATCCAGCAACATGTTTTATGAGAAATGAGACAGTACACAGGGTTAATTCATAAATTAAAAATATTTTATATCTAAGTTAGCAGGCCAGAACAAGTGACTAGTATTTATACCAAAATTACACCGAGATAAGAGTATATGGGTGTGAGCTGCCACCTTATAAACTACTCAAGTATTTCCCAATGAGGATTTTTGCCTTATAATACATCAAAGAAACTATATGTTCAGATGAGGTCCACTTTGTATCAGCTAAAAATAAATCATAGTTCGGGATAAAAGCTCAAGTAGGGCCATTTATTTGTAACAGCAGGAAAGCAAGAGAGGAGATAGATATCCTCCTAAAACAGATGAAATTTCCCTTAAGTTTCACTTGGTCATATGACCCATTTGGTACGATCTCCAAACAAAGAGTGGAACAAAAAATCACTCCATACATTCACACTCAAAGACCTGAAATTGAGAAGTATATGAACCAAGATGAGTGGGAAGAAAATACTCTCCAGGAGGTAGAGGAGAAGTTGATATCTACTACTACCTCACAAATTCCCATGCCTCGGGAAAAAGTAGAAAAGAGGCCTCAGGAAGAAGACTCTCCTTCAGTTACAGAGGTTTCAGGAAAAGAATTAAAAATATACACTAAGAAGATAAGAACTAATCCTAAGATAGATTTTACAAAGGAAGGAGTAGGGAAAGCTCCTATAGTTATCAAAACTCCATAGTTTCCAGCCAGGGACATCATATTTACAGGATTTCCCTTCTCTTTAGTCTCACAAGAAAGTCTAGATACAACTCAAACATTAGAATTGGTCCAAGGGCAAAGGGAAAGTACTATCTTCGACAAGTTTAAGGAAATAAAGCGTAGGAATGAGATTCTCAAGGTCAACACTTACGACCAGTTTCAAAAACAAACATCCTCTACACAACATAGGATTTTTTTAGCCTTTGACATTGAGAAGGGAAGAATGCAGATGGCATTCTTATAGGCATAGGTCGTCCACCCAAAATTTGCAACATACTACAATCAAACTACATTTGAATTTTATACAAAGGATGTCCATCTTATGGATCAAATGGACATGCACAGGAAGATTGGGAGATGATTTACTCCACACTGACAAGTACTGCACTGACTGCTGCCAAATTATAGGTGTCCCTAACTAATATTTAATCCCAATTAAATCTAGAAAAGGATTCTTCTTTAGTAAAGGATAATAAAATAAAATCCTTGGAATAATTGGTCATTAAGATAGGAGATGACCCAACTAATATTAAAGCAACAACAGAGATAGTCAAGAAGAAGAACGTTGACATAACAACACTTTGAAAGTAATTAAAAATGTCCGCAACTGAGGATTCACAAGCAAAATAAGTAGGGGAAATAGAGAGATAAAAAGAAGATATGCTCAGATTAATCATGGCAAAAAATGCACAAATAAGGGACATGGAAACATAGATGAACAAATTGATCAAAGAAAAGGAATAAAGTGCACAATTAGCTATTATCCCAATTGATGCAGCACCCCTTATAACTATAGTGCAAGCAAGAGCTTCTACATCGGCTACAACAACAGTGAGATTTTCTACACATACAGTACCCCCTGCACAAACTTATGATGAACCAAACAAACTGGTAAAAGCCATGGAAGACATGTCTTTACAAGGGGACGGAATCAAGAAACTACAGGCACAGGTTAGGATTCCACGGGAAAAAAAAAGAGAGAATTGAAATTTCTCAATCAATAGAGATACAAAAATCCCAGAGATTGATGCAAAGGATACAACAAATGGAAAAGGAATTTTCCATGGCTCATACCTTAGCTTAGGCCAAGGAAAATATATGGATAGATATAAACCAACCAATAACAAAGATCTGGCCATTGATACAGATCATTTTTTAGCAGAAGGAGCTGATTCAAAAATCCAAAGAAGTCATTCAGGAAATTAGAGGAAAGTTGGGAGACAAGCCTACTGAAGCCACAAAGCTCATCCAGTTTTTGAATTCTAAAAACAGATATGAGCTTGAAGAGCTACAAATAGAAGATAGAACCGAGACCATATTGGAGGTAAATAAAGAGTTAACCAAAAGAAATCTTATGTTACCATTAAAGAAGAAGTGTAAGGTTCTGGAGAATGTGTCCAAATACTTTTTAACAAGCTTAAGATCCTTAATCAAAAGGGACTTCCAGGTTTGCTGGTATTGAATGACAAGTTAATGATGTTGTCTGATTACACTCAGAAATTGATGGCTATTAGCAGGGACGATGCTAAATTTGTAGGAATAAAGGGGACTATAACAAGAAAGGTTTTCTTACAAGCATCGGAATTTGATTTCTACATACAAAGTGAAGTCAAATATATTTTCATTACCAAGCCAACCTTTGCCAAATATACATAGGTAGATGAAATTTATAGAAGGTTACTTAAATTGTCAATTCCAATTGAAGAAAGGTGAGAAAAGTTATGCAGGTTACTTGAGTAAAGGATCAATTTTTCTCTAGCCAGCAGGATAGACAACGCAGTAAAAGTCAAAGGCCACCTCAACACTGATTCCACAACTATAGTGCCAGCAACCCAAGAATTTAAATTTTCCTATATTTTTGTAATTAGAGATAGGTTCAGTTTAGAGATTCCTAAATTACATCCTATTCAGTTTTGACAGGATATTTTGTAAATAAACTTATAAATACTTCTCATTTTGAAGTATTAGTGGTTGGTTTTTGTACATACGAAAGCTATTGTATATTTTTCGAGCCTCAGTGGATTTATCAGTAATACATAAATCTCTTTCGCAGGATTCTTTTGTCAGATTGTTGGTGAAGTGCTTCTATCATATTACGTGTTTACATTTCTTTGTTTACCATACACATTTGTTTCTTAATCTAAATTATTCAATAGAAAGTTGAAGGACAAAATTTGTTTATATGTACACTCTGATTCTATCTATGAATAATTTCAATGTTTTCAACTGAGATTAAGTAAAAGAATTCTTAATTTATCTTTACTTAATTGAAATCTTTTCTCTTCTTTTACTCATTTCACCTAAAATTAAATAATTCAATTAGTTTGGCTACCTCGCCCTGTGAAATTTATTTGTAAAATACTGAAATTGATCCATGCTTTAAGGAACAGACTCCATCGCCCAATGGTAATCTAGACATCAACCAACCATACAATGCAAACCAAACCTTAAACTTCATAAGTAGCCTAAAATCTTAAAACAAACAAATTTAAATTTTACGGAGAGATCCCTCTCTGAAGCTGGTAGGAATAGATCGCAGCTTCCAAAGTGGTTTTGTGGTTACCTTTGTAGTTTCTTTAACAACCTTAGAAATTACAGAGTGCTAGCAAAGGGAAAGAGGGAAGTGGGTTAAAAATTCCCTAAGTGTGAAGGAAGAAGGGGGGGAAGATTTAAGTCTTCTCACAGTTGTGGAGAGGAGAATGGTCGAAGTGTGCAAAGAAGGCATAAAGTAATTGGCATATAATTTTATTGTTCAGAGAACACTTAGAATGCTAGGAATCATGGAGAAAGGGTGTTCTATATGAAGACATTAGAGAGGAGATCTATTCAAAGCTATAGTGTGGAAGCCAAAAAGTGCTAAGATGGGTGTGAATTGAACCAGTGTTCTACGAATGGGAAATGTGTTCCTTGCAATGATGTTGAGACCATTAGATAGTGTGTCCAAGCCTAATTGATCAATAAGGAGATCGGTGGAGAACTAGATCATTGTGGTGCTTGCCTTGGGTCTGTGAAACCACCTATTACTTGTTGTTTAGATGTTAAACCACCAGGACAAGACAATCCAAGTCACAATGGTTCTTTACTTGGGGCTATGAAATCACTCATACAATGGATTGTATATGCCCTACTATTCTTTCCATGAGATGTGGTTATTAAACCACCAAAAGTAGTGATTCCACTTCATGGAACTGAGATAGAACTCATTTTTTTCTTGGGTGAAGCCTCGTGTTTTAACCAGAGAGAAATTGAGTTGTTGTGGTGCTTACTTTGGGACTGTGAAACCACCTGGATACTGAAATCCTTCTTTTGGTTGTGTGATTAAGCCTTGGGCATGAATGTCTCTATATACACATCTCCTTAGACTTTGGATTTAGCTCAGGGGTGGTAAATTTTAAGAAATAATTACAGTGCGGCCATAATATGGTTGGGTGGGGAGTTGAAGTCCCTCCTTTAGTTGCTAAATGTCATTAAACACATAGATAAGTGTACATTGCTCATGTAAATGTCGTATGGATTGTGATAAATTATATTACATTATTAGTAAGGCAATATCTTATGTGTTATGTCTATGAATGATTTCCTGAGTTGTGAAGCTTGCCAATATGACCATGATGGAATGTTGTCCTATAACTTCATGGTTTGTTATATGCCTATACTATGTTGTTTACTATCATGCTCATGTAGAGTGTCTAGTTATGTGTGATGGTTATGTTGATGCACTCTGACAATACATAAATGAATGCATAGTTCCAAATGTTTCCATTTTGGTTACTTTGTTTAGATTTATAGGTTGATATCTTAGGCCTAGGGCCATAGCTCCCAGAGTTAGGTTTATATTACAAAATGTAAGTTTTTGGGCACAAGTGAGGTGGTCATCCTCCCCTTCACAAACATTACTCTGAGATTACTACTTTTTGTGATGAAAGATGTGCTTCCTAGACTGATGGTATCAAAGTTTAAACTTATATGAATATTGGAGGGCCAACACCAAGCGAGCATTGGTGGAACTACACCCTAGCATAATCGTGCCATGTGTGAATAGACATCGGGAATCGACCACTATGATTATGACTCAAAATAAATTTGATGTCCATATAAAAGTTGAGCACCATTTAACCATTATGGAAGGACAAGGGTGGAACTAGGCATAATATTGAGGGAAAAACCTGCTTTAGCACCCATTTCTCACCACTTTCCATCGAAGTCATTAGAATATATAACAGGTGAGAGAATGCCCGTGGAGGTTGATTGACACAGACACAACTCCCTCGTGGAACCTTATTTTCGCCTTACACCTACCACCCATCGGTACCATTCCTTATTTGTTAATGAACATCGTGACAGTGATGGTTGCAATGGTATGATGTGGGACTAATGGAAGGATCAATCAAATTGTCCAGTTAGGATTGTGTGGAGGCCACATGGGCATCATGTGGTCATCTTGCTAATAAATGACAACATTTGTCTTAAGATTTGGGGACATTGAAATGAGGGGATTTTGTAACCCCATCTTCATAATAGACCTTAGAGGTTGAGTTAAATGATAAGTAATACCTCTCATAACCTAATATCGTACAGCGGGTGGGAGGGAGAATTACATAGTGGTATCGAAGCCCAGGTTCAACACTTGGACTAGATGGGGCTTGATAGCTAGAGTTAGAAGTTTTGTTACAAAGTGATATGTATCAAATTTGTGTCAACACGATGAAGTTCATCACTTGGACTGGATGGACCTTGAAGGAGATAAAGTTAGAAGCCCTGATAGGTGTTACAGAGTAGTATTATGATAGGGAAATAGGTTCAATAGCTGGGCCTAGAGAGGCTCACACACATAGGATAAACATTTAAATCTAACAATTTCATTACTATAGGCACATGTGTATTGATTTCAAACTACCATTGGCACATTTCAAACTATCTTTGGCATGATTGTTGGCCTTGAAAAATTACTAGTGTGCTAACATGTCATTTGCCTTCTAACTTGCATACTAACATGAGATTTAAATTTGCAACTAACTTCGAATCGACATGCTTAAAATAGATATGCCAAGGTGACAAGTAAATATATTCAATTATGTTTGAATTAGCTAGCAGTTATGTGTGTGCAACAACATAGAGAGAAAGAGGAGGAGAGAGAAAAGAAAAAATAGTAGAATGGTAGAGAATAGAATGCCCAAATCCTATCATCTTTAGGAAGAGGATTCAGTGGGAAGAAGGTCAAAGAGGAATTTCCCTTGTTTAATAGAAAACCTTAGGATTTAGAGAGCTAAGTTGATAAGTTGCAAATTAGACAATGAGAGGATTGTAAGAGCGCAAGAAATACAAGTCGAGGTGAATGCAACGATTATGTAGAACTTATCGCACTTGAAAATACATAAGTAACGTGCGCTTGATGTCATCTATCTAAGATGACACAAATCCAAGCAAATCCCTTTTGAAATATGAAAGAAATGGTTGGGATCTAATAAAGCATAAGGCATCCAATCAAGTTAAAGGCATAGGCAAGTTAGTGAAGACACAGTAAGAGGAGAAACTCCACTTAGCAACCCAAAAAGAGAATTAAGCATCCATAACTAGTGGCATAGTGTTGCAACCAAGAAACGTTGCCAGTAATGGAGAAGAAAGAAGAATTAGATGCCAAACAAATTCAAGAAAGCCAAATCTCCCACCTTTGATGGAAAAGTTAAGAAGGTTGAAGAGGCTGAAGCATGGCTATTTGGAATGACGAAATACTTTAGAGTGCAAGAAGGCTAGAGTGGCCATTTTTAGCTTGAAGGGAAATGTTGAGATATATGGTGAGAATATTTGAGAAATGTTAAGGACATTAGAGACAAAGAGTTTCCCTAGAGAATATTTGAGAGATATTTTTGGGAAAATTACCTATCTGAGAGGTATCATGACAACAAATTTAAAGAATTTCATGAGCATAAACTGGGGCAACTTATTGTTGATGAGTACACTAACAAATATTTTTGATTTATTGAGGTATGTGTCATACATCAGACATGAGAAAGTGAATATTCAAAGGTATTGTTACCCACCACAAATGGGTGACCCCTATAGGAGAAATTATCTCCTATATTTGTCTTCATTCAATAGCCAACAACCCCTTGCAACCACTAAATAACTCAATGTGCCACCATTCTGATCCAGGTGGATATTGGTGGCCACCCGCTAATTCCACGTGGATCCCCTCTAGTGCTTCTTTCAGTTTCCTTAATTATAGCACAATTTACTATTTTAGCAGTTTTTCGGGTCCTAAACTTCCGGAGCCGTTTTGGAGCCTAAAAAACGACGTTTTGGGAAATCTACGCAACGATTTTCTATCTAAATCGTCTTTTCGTCGAGTCCAGGAGAGGATCTTTTTCCAATGGGGCTATCATGGAGCGTCAATGGAATAAGACGACCAATTTCGTGACGGAAATTGAATGTACCAATTTGTTTACCCAAAAACGATGGGCCACAATTTGGCGTTTCATCATTCCAGGGTTAGGTTTTGGAATGTGAAGGTTTTTCCATTATTTCTCAACAATAAATAGGCCTTCAAGCCTCATTGTAACACAGTTCAGAGGCATGTAGCCACACATCTCTTCTCAGAGATAAGCTACCATCGCCCTAGCTGGTTTATTTCTACTTCCGGTTGTAAGCACATTTCAGTATTTTCCATTAATGAAATGAAGTATTATTTCCGCTGCATCTTTGTGTATATGGTTATCTCTGTATTTTATTGCGTTCCTGTTTAAATTCAGATCACATTCTCTGCCGCTCGAGCAAGCCATAGCATGCCCTCGCCCAATTGTTATGATCATAAGTTTGTAGGAAGACCTTCCAACCTCAAATGTATGAATTTTCATTATGTAATTAGGTGGTTATGCTTTCTTTTCTTAGGCACATTTTTACATGTATCAGTGGGGGGATTAAGAGGAAAGAATGGGCTTGGATTGTACTCTTGTTCCCTTTTCTCAACTTGGTGGTTAGTCTCATATCTTAGTCCAGTGGGATCTCCTTTATGGGCTACCAACTTTAGGAGTGGAACTACATGGGAAACCGTAATTTGCGTTGTGTGGTCCTACTTCCCAACACCATATATCTCACTCCCCTGCTCATTATAACCCCTTTTCACACTTTTCCCATCTAGGTCCACATTTTTCCATTGGGTCCAAAAGGTGTTAGGCCCCCCCTGTCTAAACTTTGGGTTGGCCTAGAACAATGCCCCAAAGTGGATGGAAATAAAAATAAAGTTAAAAGCATAATTTAGCCACTTACAATAGGAAATGTACCACAAAATGCAAAAGATGGTTGGGACATTAAAATTTAGTGCGGGAAAAATCCAAACATGAGCTCTACCCCTCGATCTCTATGGCCATCACCCTGGTTCCTACAACCCCTTATGAGTGCCCCTTATATCATTAAGGAACCCATGATTGTACCAACCCCTGGTGGGAAATGAACTACCCAACCTTAAGGGGGTAGTCACTTCTACATCATACACATCATGCTCTCATTGCATGGAGCTCCGAGTACAAAAGAAAGAAAAATCAATAAAAGGCAAAAGGCATATGAAGAAGGGTGAAAAAAAAGTTGGGGTAACTCATGTACCATAATTTCTCCCTCCTACATTCACACACCCAATTTGTGGGTTTCCTTCATTATAGCTACCCTTGTGACATGGCATGTGGCTTGGAGCCTTCCTTACTACCCCTCTCCATTCCATCATTACTTCATATGAAACCTTCCATTTGATGGATGTACAGTGGAATTTTCACTCCATGAGAGGTTGAAACCACCTAATAGGATCCTTTATTAACTTGTCTTATCGAGCAATGTAACACCTGTACTTTTTAAAGCCCATTTGGAAGGGCATCCCTCTATGAAGTGTCCACTTTTTACCTTGATTAGAAATCTTGTTTACTCAATTGAAATAATGGATTGTTGTACTGGAAGGTGAGGAGATATTGATCTTATACAAGATTGCAGGTGGGTATTCATCTTGGTGTAGAAATTCTCATTGTAGACTAAAATGTTTATGCAATGTAGTAAAGTAAAATACTTAATCTACTTCTACGATCAAACTTGCGGAAGCTTAATCGATTTTGAGCAAGATCAAATAGAACACATATAACAGAGAATAAGATTCAATCACTCATGAAACACAGAACAATACTCTAGGGAAAGCCTTAGCTAAAAACCCCGTTATCTGTATTATAATACAAGTGGAAATATCTTAGGATTACACAAAGCTTTAGCTCTCAAGCTATCCAGCTCTCAGTACAATCCCTCACTACTGCTCATAGATATAATAGACAACACATGTGCCTTCCTTCAGTCCTCCAAGCCTCCTATTTCCTTGCGCAGTTTCTCCTGGGTCCTCCAGCTGCAACCTATGTGATTCTCACCTCACACACAACACTGACCTCTGAAATAACTGCGCAATCCTGAAGGAATGAATTCCTTCTGCATGCAAGAGATTTTATTATAGGACAATCCTAGCAACTAATAGTACATTGTCTCTTCCTTTAATCTCAACTGGGTCTCCGATTGAATTGACATGCATGAGTTATTTATGAGACAATATTCAGTTATATGGAGAACACTAGTTGCATACATGCATGCATTAACTAACTGAACTCACAATTAGTTCCACACACTGTTTGGAACTAATTTAACTGGACATAACTCAGTTAATTGAGCTAACTAATTACAACTCAAATACAACTCATCCTTATCTCCTTAATTAAGGGATAACTTTTGCATGTCTTCACAAAGACTTCATGTTTGAATTTCACCAACTAATTAACTCAAGATGAATTAATTAATTATTTTTCAAATAGCTAGTGAGACTAAATTCGAATTTTAATTCTCAATTTTAATTCAAGCACAAATTAAAATTGGAATATATCCTGAAATGCTATCTATAGCAATGTTATTTTTAGCATTTTTATTTTTTGCATTCCTTGTTGCTATTTTCAACACTGGTACCTGAAATGTTATCTAAAGTAATGCTATTTATAACATTTCTATTTTTAGCATTTCTTGTTGCTATTTTCTACAATCCCTCTCAACAAGAAAGACATTGAACTCGAACCCGATCCCAAACCTTTGGAATGTCCTGCATGCAACACTTCTCTCATGTGTTGTTGCTCCAACAACTTTAGAATGACGAAAAATATCCAACCTAAATTAGAATGATGCCTTTGTCATCAAAGTCTCTGACTATTATTACCTCTGTCGACTAAAAAAAAAAAACTTTGTACCACTGTGCTCTTCAACATCTGATTGCTCTAGCCCCTGTCACTTTGATCTCTGACTGCATCAATCACATTGATTCCTCTTGCTGCATTCGTGCTACTGTTGGTTCTATCTCCCAGCACTGCATCCGCACTGCACCTCCTCTCATCATGTTGCATCGTGCTGCCCAATGCTGCACTGCAACTTAGATACTGAGAAGTAAGTAACTGATCTCCCAACTGACCTCCTTGTTGGGCTAGAAACACCCTCTGATGCTGAAGCTTTCTATGTCGCTCCATTCACATTGGTGGGCTCCAGTATTGCAACAATAATGCTGCAACTCTTGGGACTCCCTTCTTTACTTTTATCAACCCGGTAGTTCGTAGCAAACTTGGAAGCGACAATGCTATATGCACAAGTACTAGCTCTTGCTGCAGGCTGTCACTTGATCAGGTGGCACAAGTCCGCTAGGAGCTTAAGCCAACTTCTATGAGCTCTTAGAAGAAGCTTTTAATTGTGATGGATGAAAGCTAACTCAAAGGAGGCTAGTCTACTTGCAGAAAGAAGCTGAAAGCTGAAAAGAAATGCAGACCCTAACAAACCCTAGTTTTACCGACTAACACTACTGGTGCAATAAAAGAGATGAAAGTGGTGGGAATGGATGCTATTGACTTCTAGAAAGGTAAAATGCATGTGACTAAGCTACTTCTGAAGTGAAATCTGAAAAGGAACATCTTTTTGTATTTTTGAGTAATCTTGTAGAATTGTTATGCATGTGCTTTAACTATTTTTGACTATGCAGAGGTTGATTGACTAAAGGAAATGGGGTAGGGGCTTGCAGGAGGTTGGGAAGGTGAGAAGAGGGCATAAGGGGTCCCTAGCACCCTTCCAGAGAGTTTCACAATGATCAGATCTCGAAAAACTGCTCTCGTGATCTTCTACAGGAAGTCTGCAGGGGGTTCTACAGGATGTTCCGAAAGAGGATTTTGGAGGGTTGATGGAGGAAAACGGTGGAAAAGTGGAAAGGAAGGTTGGATCAGGATGTGAAGGTGTCTAGGACTAGGTGAATGAAGCTTGGGAGTGACGAAGGTGGTTGGATTTGTTCAAGGGTGGCGAGAGCAATGTTGCACAAAAATGTAGAAATTAGGGCAAGGTAAGAAAATGTGGCGAATGAAGGGAAGGAATCTGAGTTAGGAGGTTGGAGCAAGTTGTTTGATGGAGGAAGGGTAGGCAAGGAGGTATCATAGGTGTTCTGCATGCTATTTTCCAAGACTGATCAACAAAGACTAGGAAAACCCAAGATCTAGCTATTTTGACCTACTTTGGCCTAAAAACCAGAAACACAATGAATAGAAGTTTATTAGCAGAATATTTATGCAAGATAACTATGGAAACTAGCAAGAATAGATTCTAAACATGCAAGTACAACAGGTATCAACTTTCCTAACTAAAGATCTAACACTAGCAATTGCATGAAGAGGCAAAAACAATGTTTTTGTGGCAGCAAGTATGCCTTGGTCTCAGCTCATGGTCCCAAGGAGGGAGAGATGAGATCAAGGATTTCTTGGTGGCCTTTTTGTAGGTCTTTTCCTTCACCAAACTACCAAATCAACTTGAAGCATGAAAAGCTATCTCAATCATCAAAAACAACCTAACTAACAAAGCAATATTTTAATATAAATAGCAGAAATTATTCTAGGAATGCAGCAAAAAACATATAGAAGTACACAAAGGAGGTACTGGGACTTGGGTTGGGCCCAACCCCAAGAGCTACAGCCTCCTAAGAGAAACTCAGAGCTGGTGCAAAGTGAAACTGATCTCCATTACTCAAAAAATAACCATGCCACAAAAATGTTTACAGCAAAAGCTCGAAAATGAGTTGAAAGGCAGAGCAACACTAAAGTGTGAAATACAAATGTTCAAGAGCTAAACTATCAAGGCTGGAAGCCTTCCTACTTATGCACCACAAGGACCTCCAACAACCCTCCTTAACTCAACGGGCTTGGCTGCTCAAAACTGCAAGTAATCAGCCACTTCACAAAAGCTGCTCGGCTGCCCTTGGAAATCATCTTTGGTGGGCTACTGAACTCTGAGCTGATGGTGGAGAACTTGAGGAAGGGGCCATTTAGTGAAGGAGAAACCCTTCCTACTAATCCTTAGCCTTGTTCCCTCGTATTTGGCTGTCAACTGGCTCATAAATGCTTGTTTCCTTGAGTTGTTCTTCCAGGTGGCCTATGTCTGCCACACCCTTGGATTTGTCAATCCTCATCCAAGTGTGAGTCCTAACCCTTTCTTGTTCTAATGCAAAGAAGAGTGGCACTGCAAACTTTTGGGGAATGATCTTCTTGGCTTCTAATAGGTTGTATTATGAGCCCAAGCTAGGCTGAGGGCTTGGTTTCAGTATCTCCTCGATTTTTTCTTCTCCCAGTGGTTGTTTGGCTACCTTTTCCTCCAATTTCTCGGTCTCCTTTAATTTAGCTAGAGTTTCTTGTAGAGATGTCTCAGCTTCCTGTAGAGCTGTCTTTGAGTCCATCATCCTAATTCTCTCTCTCCAGGTGGAGGTTTTTGGGCTTCCTCGTTCATAGGTGATAAATATCTTTAAAGGAGACTCTTCTTTTGGTGTAGTTGTTGTGTCTTCAATGACAATTGGCTCCTTTGATTATGGCTGGGGTCTGCCCACTTTGATCCTTGTGCTTCTCCTTGCTTTAAAGTACATGGAGGTTTGCCTCTTTCTCTTCCCTTTTTGTTTTTGAGGTGTTCTTACGGCAGCAAGCACAACTGTTGCCTCCTCTTGCTGTTCTTTTTCCTTACTTCCTGTAGAAACCCCTGTGTCAACTGTTTCTGTGTGTGTTGCTGAGATCTCAGGGTGGGCCTTTTCCTTTTGTTTTCATGTGCTTGCTTTGGCTATGGTAGCCTTCATTTGGGCTTTTTCGGCCTTCTCTGTCCTACTCTGCGTCCTCTTTTCCCTTGGTGTTTTTGTTGTTGTTTCTTCCTCTGTTTTAGGCTCAACAATCTGGCCCATTTCCCCTTTTTCTTTCTGTGCTTGAATGTCCTGTGTTCCTTCACCATTGGTTTTCTCACCTTCTTCAGTGTGTTCTCCCTCCTCACTGCTGGATGAGGTGATGTTTTCGACCAAAATTCTAATATTGTCATCCCTGGACATGTTTATGAAGATTTCCCAAGATATGGGAACAATGTAGGTGTGCAAAGCATCCTCCACCAATAGTTTGATGAGCCCATGATGGGCCAATTGATTTGGGATCCATTCATTGAACTTTGTACCACATTCAATTAGTGACTAAAGAAGGAAATAAGGGATGCTCAGTTTCTTGGCTGGAGGCAAGTCAATCCCATGCCTTAGTTCACACAACAACCTGAAATGATAACCATAGATGATGCTAAACCTCCCTTCACACGTGATGTACTTCATAATTTGGAAACTGACTTCACTCCAGAGAGGTGGCAAGCTGGTTCTTCTAACCCTGTTTTTGTCTTCTATAGGATGTTCCTCGGGCAGAAAGAATGTTTTCTTAGCAACTTGACCCAATGACCTCTCTTCTTTTCTCTAAGGGAGCCCCAATGGTAGATCAGTAACTTAACTGATGAGCTCAGGGGTAAGTTCTAGGGTCAAACCCCTAAAACTAACTATGGCATGTGTCTTTGATTGTGGTCTCAGGGACATTAAAAACTCCTCAGTTATCTCCTCATCATGACCCTGAATTTTGTCAAAGAAGGATATCCAATTTACTCAAGTTAAAAGGTCCAACACCTCAGGATGCTCGTGCAGTTTGCTAGAGTCCGAGGGTTCTTTCCTTATGAATCCTCCTGGCATGGGGAGAGTGCTCTTTTTATGTTTTAATCAGAGAAGGAAATGCTCAGGCAACCAAACAGTCAATCTGAAACAGAGGATAGCTGAATTTGGCTTCCCCTGAACCCAAGAAGGAATTTCTCGCATGTCCAATATCAACTAGCAACAATTCCCTTGTTTTAAGATTGTTGTCACCCAGAACTCGACTGTTTGTTTATGAAAGGAAGAATTTTGTTTTTATAAACAGAGCACAAGGATCAGGTTCTCTTCTCAGCACACAGACATATATGCAAATTCAATTTTTATTTTTTTTACACACACACAGGCTGGCCTCCATGGCTGCATATATCTTCCCTATAGGAGAATTTAAAAAGAAAATGTGGAGGAGATTTTTGATGCAGGAAAACTAGGGAAACTCAGTGCAATATGCAGGCAAACGCTTTACTTCCACTACACAGGCAGACTTTTCCTCTGATTTTCCAATCTGATGCCATTAAATTCACCACCTTGCAAAAACACACCATGCATAGAGGAGTTTTTTTGAGCCTTCCTCGTTTGGAGGTCCAAATTCAATGAAAATCCCAAGTTTTCTTGCTCCGTAAAGTTGTTCTATCTTTCCTGTAGAACCCTTCCTATAGAAGGCCTTCGGTTCCTGTAGAATGACATTGTTCTTCTAAGCGAGCGCGATACATGGGAGATTTTTGAAAACAGGCAGAAGAACTATAACTGGTCGAGGGTGGCCAGTTGATTGGCCACCGATTCCCCTCAATCCGAACCATTCCCATAGGCATGCAGTTTTTAAAATATAATTTATGCAATTGACAAATGAGTTTAGGCACTTACCTGCGGGGTCACAGCCACGTTATGCAGACTTCGGGTTTTGGAACCCATTCCTTTGTTTGTTGTTGCTTCATGCATGGGTTTTGGAACCCATTCCTTCGTTTGCTCTTGCTGCATGCACGTGTTTTGGAACCTATTCCTTCGTTTGTTGTTACTACATGCACACTGTATGCTTGGCTTCAACTGCTACTGATATTCTTACGTTCAAGAAGAGCCCTTTGCATGTCTCTTTTGCCATTCTTGGCTATCCCTATCTCCAGAGTATGTCTTCTAGAGGGATCAACTGCTACAGGATTCTTGTAGGATGTCCTGTAGCTGCTTCTCCTCCTGGAATGCAAGCTAGCATGAGCAGGGCTATACTGCTGACGAGGGTTTCAGCTGATGAGGAGTCCCGATGGAAATTGACAGGTATGGCAAGTGAGAAACTACTGCTTGATCTGTCAATAAAAGTTTTTGCTGGCAGTATGAAGAAAATAGGATTTTTTTGTGTGTGTGACTGTGCAGGAACAAATAAAAGGATGAGTGCAACGAAGGTGTAAAAAGATGGAAGAGGGTGACATATGGCGATGGACGGACATAGGGATGTTTGCAGGCTTCATAGGCAGATTCCCAACCTTTGGATTCTCTTCCGAGATCAATTCTGGCCTATCTGTAGGTTCTACAGGATCTTCTTGTAGAAGACACAGAACTTCCTGTAGAAGACACAAAACTTCCTGTAGAAGGTGAAATCTTAACCCAAATGAGATCAAATGTTAGGAAAGGGTAGTGGTCATGGAGGAATTGTTTGTGAGGGATGCTTGCAGCCTGGTGCTGACCTCTGTCCTTGTTTTGTGTGATCCTCCTAGCCTGTAATGTTCTCCCTGCAACTCGCAATTATTCAACAGAGATTAGGTTTATTTTCTGTTTATTTTCTTTTTTTTTTTTGAGAGAGAGAGACAATTGGGGTGCCTCTAGGAGGTTTTCACCCTCACTGTCTGCCCTGGGCGCCTCTAAGAGGTTTTGACCCAAGGATATTTTTATTCTTTTTTCTATTTTTTTTTTTTTTTTTTTTTTTATGCTCAAGGTGTGGGTGGAGTGGAGACAGGGTCCTACTCCACTACCAACACTGATTTATCCATAGTTTCAATGAACTCTTGCTTAGAAAGGGGCTTTCTGTAGATTTTCAATCGATGTCTATTGATGAGCATGGGGATGGCTTCTTCATCAATGGTCGTGATAAGGACTGAACCATTGTTGTTGTATTTCTCCATTGTATATGGTCCCAGCCACCTTGTCCTCAACTTTCCTTTGAAATCCTTGTATCTCGAGTCATATAATAGCGCCCAATCTCCTGGCTGAAATCTCTTTTCATTAAGGTGTCGGTCATGCCATATCTTTCTTTGGAGTTGGACCACCTCTGAGTGGAGGAGGGCCTGCATTCTCTGTTCATCCAATCCATTCAGTTGTAGTAATATTTCCTGTTGTGCATGGCTGTGATCTAGGTCCAGCTGAGCTGCCAACCTCAATGTGTTGTATTCGAATTCTATGGACAAAAAAGCCTTCTTCCTGTAGACCAGCTCATAAGGTGTGAAACTTGTTGTAGTTTTCCAAGTGGTGTTGTAGGCCCAGGTGGCCTCAACCTGTTGAGATTGCAACAAGATGATGGAGCTTAGTGAAAAGAGTCGCCTTCACTAAGTGGGCCCGCAGGCTATTTTTGGCGCAAGTCTATTTTTAGACTATGTCTATTTTTAGACATATGGATCATGTCTATGGATTGCAGGTTGCTGTTTATGGATGATTGATCAAGTTGGAAAAATAGATGGACTTCTATTTTTGATGAAAGTGTGAGTGATCACAGTGTGAGTGATCAAGTCTATTTTTAGACTGGCTGTCAAAAATAGAAAAAGTCAAATATTATTATCTCACAATAATATTTGAACTATAAACTTAATCTTATTCTCTTGGAGCACTTCAGTTTGAGCTACGGATGTGGCACATGCAATTGCATGAAGGAAATACGTGGTTTTTATGGGTTAGTTGAATATTTGCATGCATGACTTCAGTTAGAACTCAAGTGAGTTGAGTTTAGTGGACTGGAGGTGCAGTTGATGGAGTTGTGTTCAGTTTAGCTTTGTTAAACTGGTTGTATTGAGTCTAACTGGAAAATAGACTAGAGATGAGTTGGGTGAATTAGTTATTAATTAATTCACAAGTTATTAACTCATAATACAACTAATGAATACATCAGTTAACTCAGTTGCATGTCAGTGCATGTTCAGTTCAGCAGGGACAAGTGTTAGAGAATCAGATTGCTATCAGTTGTGACTATAGTTGTGCACCAGATCTTGCACAAATCAGGGGATTGAGTATGCCAATGAGTTTGCCCATATTGTAGCTTGGAAATACGTGATTTAGCCAAAGGAAAGACGTGGCTGCCTTGGTATTATCATCGGTTCTTGTGCAGGT
>APFE031410474.1:151206-174236 GCA_000404065.3 Pinus taeda | reverse complement strand
TATTGTGCCCTTACATTATTATTGTTATGTAGGCTCTGATTATGTTATGACCCCTTAGACTCATATATATAGAGAGGAAGTCTTTTCATTTGAATCATCCAAGAATTGTTCATTTATGTAATGTAAAGGAGGTTTCCCCCTCGAAGAGGCTGAATTCTAAGGCATTGATCTATCTTTTCTTGAGCTGGTTTCATAACATATGGTGGTGGTGTTGGGTAAGAATTTTCCTGTATTGTCCCAGTTCCTATGAGGCATGAAATGAAGTATTTTTGGTTGATTTTTGTTTTTGTTTGTTTGTTTATTTTTGTTTGTTTGTTTGTTTTGTTTGTTTGTTTGTTTGTTTGTTTGTATTTTTGTTTGTTTGTTTATTGTTTGTTTGTTTTTGTTTTGTTTTGTTTTGTTTTGTTTTTGTTTTTGTTTTTTTTTTTTTTTTTTTTCCTGCTTGTACCTGCAAAACTGAAAGAGATTGAACTGCAACTAACTAAAATCTATCTTGCTGAAATGAAAATGCAGAATTGAAATGAAAGCAGTAAAGGACTAATTTATTTTGCTGAGATGAAATTGCAGGAATGAAATGCTAGGCTACACTTGCAAAATTGAAATTGCGGAATTGAAATGCTAATCTAAGCTTGCAGAATTGAAATGCTAATCTATGAAAGCAGGAAATGTCTAATCTACTTTTGTCGAAATGAAATTGCAGAATGGAAATGAAACAATCTACTCTACGCTTGCTGAAATAAACTACTTAGTAGAAGGTTGTAGTAGAAAATAGAAGAAAAGCAGCAATCACAAATACTCTGACGCTTCCCTGACAAGGGTGCCAAAAAAGATGGTGGGCTCCAGTATTGTAGCAATAATGCTGCAACTCTTTGGACTCCCTTCTTTACTTTTATCAACCCGGTATTTCGTAACAAACTTGGAAGCGACGGTGCTATATGCACAAGTACCAGCTCTTGCCGCAGGCTGTCACTTGATCAGCTGGCACAAGTCCGCTAGGATCTTAAGCCAACTTCTATGAGCTCTTAGAAGAAGCTTTTAATTGTGATGGACAAAAGATAACTCAAAGGAGGCTAGTCTACTTGCAAAAAGACGCTGAAAGCTGAAAAGAAACACAAACCCTAGCAAACCCTAGTTTTACCGACTAACCCTACTCGTGCAATAAAAGAGATGAAAGTGGTGGGAATGGATGCCATTGACTTTTAGAAAGGTAAAATGCATGTGACTAAGCTACTTCTTAAGAGAAATCTGAAAATGAACATCTTTTTGTATTTTTGAGTAATCTTGTAGAATTGTTATGCATGTGCTTTAACTATTTTTGACCGTGCAGAGATTGATTGGCGAAAAGAAATGGGGCAGGTGCTTGCAGGAGGTTGGGAATGTGAGAAGAGTGACTAAGGGGTCCCTAGCACCCTTCTAGAGAGTTTCAAGTAATCAGATCTCGAAAAGCTGCTCTCGTGATCTTCGACAGGAAGTCTGCAGCGGTTCTATAGGATGTTCTACAAGATGTTTCGAAAGAGGATTTTGGAGGGTTGATGGAGGAAAACAGTGGAAAAGTGGAAAGGGAGGTTGGATGAGGATGTGAAGGGGTCTAGGACCAGGTGAATGAAGCTCGAGAGTGATGAAGGTTGTTGGATTTGTTCAAGGATGGCGAGAGCAATGTTGCACAAAAATGTAGAAATTAGGGCAAGGTGAGAAAATGTGGTGAATGAATGGAAGGAATCTAAGTTAGGGAGTTGGAGCAGGTTTTTTGATGGAGGAAGGGTAGGTAGGGAGGTATCACAGGTGTTCTACACACTATTTTCCAAGACTGATCAACAAAGACTAGGAAAACCCAATATCTAGCTATTTTGACCTAAAAACCAGAAACACCATGAAAAAAGGTTTATTGGTAGAAAATTTATGCAAGATAACTATGGAAACTAGTAAGAACAGATTATAAACATGCAAGTACAACAGGTATCAACTTTCCTAACTAAAAATCTAACACTAGCAATTGCATGAAGAGGCAAAAATAATGTTCTTGTGGCAACAAGTATGCCTTGGTCTCAGCTCATGGTCCCAAGGAGGGAGAGATGAGATCAAGGATTTCTTGGTGGTATTTTTGTAGGTATTTTCCTTCACCAAACTACCAAATCACCCTGAAGCATGAAAAGCTATCTCAATCATCAAAAACGACCTAAGTAACAAAGCAATATTTTAATCTAAATAGCAGAAATTATTCTAGGAATGCAACAAAAAACATATAGAAGTACACAAAGGAGCTACTGGCACTTGGGTTGGGCCCAACCCAAGAGCTATAGCCTCCTAAGAGAAGCTCAGAGCTGATGCAAAGTGACACTGATCTCCATTACTCAAAAAATAACCATGACACAAAAATGTTTATAGCAAAAGCTCGAAAATGAGCTGAAAGGCAGAGCAACACTAAAGTGCGAAATACAAATGTTCAAGAGCTAAAATACCAAGGCTTGAAGCCTTCCTACTTATGTACCACAAGGACCTCCAAGAGCCCTCCTTAACTTAAGGGGATTGGCTGCTCAAAACTGCAAGTAATCAGCCACTTCACAAAAGCTGCTCGGCTGCCCTTGGAAATCTTCTTTGATGGGCTATTGAACTCCGAGCTGATGGTGGAGAACTCAAGGAAGGGGATGATGGTGGAGAACTCAAGGAAGGGGCCATTTAGTGTAGGAGACACCCTTCCTACTAACCCTCAGCCTTGTTCCCTCGTATTTGGCTGTCAACTGGCTCATAAATGCTTGACCTTGGTCGAAAAGATGTCCAAAAATCTGCAATAAGCACATATTAGACTTCATGGTCAAGTGACTATTCTCATTCATTAAATTAACATAAATATACTCAAAAGCATGCATAAACTATTAATAATGGTGGATTAATCGAGAATAATAGGCAAAATGAGCCCAATAAGTTACCCATTTTTGGGGCTCATCATGCATCTATTTCTACCCACTCATCCAGTCCTGCTACTCCTCGTCGGGGCTCCGGTAGCAAGGTCTAATCAAAGAGGTTGGGTACCTCAAGGATCCTACCCCTATTTCAGCCTTCTTGGGACTATCTCTTCACATCACCCCACCTCACACCTAGAGGTATGGCTACATGTAATCCTTCTGCCCACTTGGCTCGAAATTTCCCCCTACTGGAGGTATTTGCATGAGTGGATGCCTCCACTCTGTCTCCTCTCAACATCTCCAATTGTGGCTGCTCCACAACCTCCTGAAATTGCTTCACCAATTATGGCTCCTCAACAATTGTCTGAGACTTATTCTGAGGCTGCATGTTGAGAGGCAATGTACTCTCCCTCTCAACCACCAAGTCTCCAACCTTTGCCTTGTTCCTCAAGGCTTTGCATGCATCTTGAACCTCAAGAGAATACAGGTTCTTGACTCGTGAACTGATTTGCTTCACCTGTCTCATGGTGATGTGTCTAAGGAAAACCTTTCCCTTACTAAAGACAACATCGTAACCTTTGTCCTCCAACATCCCGATCGATACCAAGTTCTTCTTCAGTTCATGAACATACTTCACATCAGTCAGGGTGAGAGGAGCTCTATGCTCCCTCTGAAACACAACCATAACTTCACTTGAAACATGGTACTTTACATCATTTCCCATCTCTATGCGCATCTGGAGGTCCTTCTCCTCCAAGGTACTGAATAAAATTTTATCACCGGTCATGTGGAATGAGGCTCCACTGTCAAGAAACCAACCACAACCCATCATCGATGAAACCATGCATGCGATGAGGGTAAAATCCAATTCGAACTGAGAGGCTAGGGCCTCAGCTTTAGATCCTTCCGAGGATCCCATCTTGGATTTCTTCAATGGACAATTAGTTGCATAATGGCCCACCTCATGACAATTAAGGCATCGTACTTTAGATTTTTCAATCTTCTTCTCACCATGGGAAGAACTTGATTTGGAATGAGAATCCTTCTCCTTCCCTTTCCTTGGATTACTAGCTAAGGCTAGATTTTCTTCATCCTCCTTGGATGAAGAACCATCTCTAGTGCTTCTCCTGATCTCCTCCTGCATCAGATCTGAGCATAGTCGTTCCCAATCTGGCAGTTTCTCTGTTCCATTCACTGAGTCCTGGTAGCTATGCTAGCTCTTTAGAAGACCAAGGAGAGCAAGATCACCATGTCATCATCGACTGTTGTGATTCCTACACTTCTAAGATCATCTTTGCAGGTGGTGAGCTTGTTCAGATATATAAAAATCGTGTCACCCTTTTCACACTTGATTTTTCGAAGCTTGTCCTTCAGCACCAGCTTCCTCTAGTCACTGCTATTTTGATATAGATCCTTCAATGTCTTCCACATTGAAAACAGAGTCTCCTTCCCATGGAGACTCGAGATAATATGGTCTCGAACTCCCTCCAGAAGAATCCTCCTCGCTCTCGCCACACATTTCCTCCATTTCACCATTTCTTGGGCATTAACTGCTGTTGGCTTGGGGACTTCTTGATTAATGAAGTCCTTCAAGTCATTGTCCTCTAATACTACTTCCATGCGATCCTTCCAAGCTATGTAATTTAGGCTGCCATCTAGGGCATGCTCGAGTCTCAAGCCATTGAATGCTATTTATGAACTTGAGATGTGATAAGAAATCAATTTTGTATCTACAATCAAGAACTTCAAACTTCGAACTTCTCCCTTCTTTGTATACTGTTCTCCGCTTTGATCAGCTTTGCTTTGAAACCATGTAGAAATTTCTCTATAGATAAGCTAGCTCTGATACCATGTAGAAATTTCTCTATAGATTAGCTAGCTCTGATACCATGTAGAATTTTTTCTACAAAACCTCGCTCTGATACCATGTAGAAATTCTCAATGTAGATTAAACTGATTATGCAATGTACTAAAGCAAAATACTTAATCTACTTCTACAATCAAACTTGCAGAAGCTTAATCGATTTTGATCAAGTTCAAATAGAACACATATAACAAAGAAGAAGATTCAATCACTCATGAAACACAAAAGAATACTCTGTGGAAAGCCTCAGCTAAAAACCCTGCTATCTGTATTATCATACAAGTGGAAATATCTCAGGATTACACAAAGATTTAGCTCTCAAGCTATCCAGCTCTCAGTACAATCCCTCACTGCTACTCATAGATAGAATAAACAACACATGTGCCTTCCTTTAGTCCTCCAAGCCTCCTATTTCCTTGTGCAGTTTCTCCTGGGTCCTCCAGCTGCAACCTGTGTGATTCTCACCTCACACACAACACTGACCTCTGAAATAACTGCGCAATCCTGAAGGAGTGAATTCCTTCTGCATGCAAGAGATTTTCTTATAGGAAAATCCTAGCAACTGATAGTACATTGTCCCTTCCTTTAATCTCAACTGGGTCTATGACTTAAACTGACATGCATGAGTTATTTATGAGATAATATTCAGTGATCTAGAGAACCCTAGTTGCATGCATGCATGCATTAACTAACTGAACTCACAATTAGTTCCACAAACTGTTTGGAACTAATTTAACTGGACATAAATCAGTTAAGTGAGCTAACTAATTACAACTCAAATACAACTCATCCTTATCTCCTTAATTAAGGGATAACTTCCTCAATCAAAGGGATAACTGTTGCATGTCTTCACAAAGACTTCATGTTTGAATTTCACCAACTAATTAACTCAAGATGAATTAATTAACTATTTTTCAAACAGTTGGTGAGACTAAATTCAAATTTTATTTCTCAATTTTAATTCAAGGACAAATTAAAATTGGAATATATCCTGAAATGCTATCTATAGCAGTGCTATTTTTAGCATTTTTATTTTTTGCATTCCTTGTTGCTATTTTCAACACTGGTACCTGAAATGCTATCTATAGCAATGCTATTTATAGCATTTCTTGTTGCTATTTTCAACACTTGGACTTGGCCTCCCTATATGGGATCTAAGACCTCTAGAGGGTCATAATGACACTTGTAGGGTGAGCGTTGAGGTGGCGTTCAGAGCCATGGGCGTCCACCATAACATAGCATTGATTGCCACACCATGGGCTTACTCAATACCACATATTGCTTGTTATTACCCCATCCATTCAAAGATGATGATGCACTTGGATTGTGTTTCCCATTCGGCCACACATTTGCACCCAACACTTGGAAGTTGATCCAAGGCATAGATGGGGTTTTGTCTCATCGAGATAGACACGAGAGGGCATGCATCATCTTTTATCCCTCACTAATGGAGCATCAACTTGTTATTAATCCACTGGAGACCCATGAGATCATTGATTGTGCCACATATCCACTTGGGAGAACCATAGGATGTTTTTCTTGGAAATCAAGGGGGCCACCCCCTTGATCATCATTTTTTGAGCCCTCCTCTTCATCATGACACTTAGGGGACTCATGCAAGTCTTACAAAAACCCTCTTGACCATTTCCACTAGATTTTTGTTGTTGCTGTGACAAACACACTCCAAAATTTGGTCTACACTTGAATTTTGGAGCCTACTGTGGATCTTGAGATTTTTCATTCCGTAGTCACTTTATGTTTGATTGATAAGTGTCAAAGGCACATGCTTAGTCCGCAACAAGTTCATGAGTGCACTCTTTGATGCAAGCTTGAATAGGCATAACACAAGTCCATTAAGACAGTGCACGTGCGATGTTCAACTTGTGTCAACAGTCAGTGCACACTTTCATTGATAGTCTCTCACTTTTAGTCACGAATGTACTTCTATTTCAGTGAGTTTTTCAAACTATTGCGTTTCTGCACCGTCACTTTTGCAAGTGTCACTTTCATGTTTTAACTGTTCCTTTCTATTAATTTCACCTTAATTAGTGTTGTTTTCATGTTATCTTTTCTCTGGCATGTGTTGCTTTCACCGTCATTCACATATCACATGTATCTCTTTCACTGTTGTTCGCACATCACAAGTGTCACTCACACTTTCTCTTCATATAGAAAATGTTGTCTTTTGGCATGGGAAGTGTTGCTTATCATGTAAAGTTGAGTTTTGGCTTGTTTAAAAGGGTAACTTTGGTGTTGATGAGTCTTTCTAGTCATGTAGACATGTTTTACACTCGTTCCCAAATATTTATGCATTGTTGCACAAGTGTCATCACTTTCATTGCAAATTGTACCTTTGTGTCACACTTGGAGAGGTATGTTGCATCACTGTCACATTGAGGACATCATGTTGTTCTTATTTTTTGAGTGAGCAATGTTTTTTTTCCACTATTTGAGTGTGTGATCACGATCTAGTTTTTTCTCTGTTCACTTGAGCTTCACTGATCCCACACTTATCCTTATCCAAAAAATTTTACTCCTGGGCAACTTGACCTCACTCAGCCTTCTTAAACTGTGCACTGCATAATCTCAACCCTCAAGCTCTAACCTTGCCTCTTGGAACTATGCTCTGTGTAGTCACAGAACCCAACCTTGACCCTCGAGCTCCATAACTGTGCAATTTATGCCTCCCAGACAGCCACAATTGCACACTACGCATTGTTAAGCCTTAAGCTCTCAGTCCAACAACTCGAGTTGCACAATTGTGCAATCCATGAGATTGTTATCCCTCCAGAACTGCGCATTGGGAAACTTCAAGCATCATGCTTCAAGCTTTATCCCTTGAATCCCTCAACTGCACAATCTCCCAACTTGTTCTCCTGCTAGAATTACGCATTGGGAAACTCCAAGTCTCAAGCCTCAACCTTGAGCTCTTGAGCCCCTACACTATGCAGTCACCTAGCTTTGCCTCCCATAACTGTTCATTTTGAAACTTGAAGGCTCAAGCTTCAATATTGACCTTATGAGTCCCTCAACTACAGAGTTCCTCAAGTATGTCCTTCCAGAACTATGCATTGGATAACCTCAAGCCTCAAGCCCTGACCGTGAGCTCTTGAAACACTCAACTATAGAGTTCCTAAAGTATGTCCTTCCAAAACTGCACATTGGATAACCTCAAGCCTTAAGCCCCAGCCGTAAGCTCTTGAACCCCTCAACTTCACAATCCTTTGACCCTAGCCATTTGAATAATATCAAGCCTCAGTCCTAGACCCTGGCCTCTGGAACTATGCAATCCCTAAGTTAGTCACTCAACTAGTCACCTGTTCTAGCCATAACAAGTGATTTCATGAAACATGTTAGATTAGGGGTTTCTAGACTGATGTAGTCTTGTCATGAATGGATTTCAGTTGCAGGTACTCTACCTTGTCATGACAATATGATACTGGAGAAAAATGTGAAGGATATCATTCTAGAATACACTTATGGAGCTAAAGAGATAAGATGATCATTAGGCCAGAAGACGAAGGAACACGAGATTACGACTGAAGACTAAAGATCAAAACCACATGAAGAGTCCATATTGATTCACAACCCTTTGGAAGGTGGATATGAAGAACACAACATATCTATCATGAATATGAAGTATGCGATACGTCTCTTATTGAAGACAAAGTATCAAGAGGAACTTGGCAATACTTCCTTATAATGAAGTCCATATTATCATTGTCAAGTTGTGACTTATGCATATGTCACCACAATGTCATGTGTGTCCATGTTCCTTTCCATATCTCTTGTGGATGTAATGATGTAAATATCAAAAGAGAATGGAAAAAATGTAAACTGGAAGTCCAAGAGTCATGCATAGAATGTGAAAAGTCATGAAGGATTCAAAGAGTCATGGGGAAGTCAAATAGTCATGAGGGTAGTCCAAGAGTCACTAGGGAGGTGAATGGTCACCCATTTGTTATATATACCCCCTCGTAGCTCATGCAAAGGACTTTTCACCTTGGCTCCTCCTACCAAGCATTAGAGAGGAAGATATTTCTTTTGAAGGAGCAAGTGGTTGCTCTAATGCGCCACTATTGGAGCTAGTCATTTCGCTGTACTGATGTATCTTGGAACTTTCGCTTAATTCAGAATCTCATTGAGCCAACACACTTTAATGCGTATGCTGTAAATATTGGAAGACTATTCTTTGAATGTTTGTGATGTGTGTTGTTTTCATCTGTACTAATGAAATTGAACTATTTCGGTGGTTTTGGTACTTACCTTATTGAAAGTGTGTTATATTTGTGGTAACAGTCATTTCTTCTACGTGAATTATTTCGCTGGTTGATCAATGGTTCATCTTATTTTTTTTCCCCTGGAAAAATCCGTAATTTTTCATTAATATAGAAAAATTACATATTGTAGATGCTGTTGCATATGCTGTAACTGAGTCACCTTGGACTGCATACAAGAAAACATACTATGAGTTGTTCAGATACACCACACAGGGCGATCTACTAAAATATCAGCTGTGAAATAACTATAATATGCTTATATAGGCTTGTACATAAGCCACGTAGGGCTCTTGCAAAAATTTTCAGTATTTTCAAAAATTTGTGTTTTTACAGTATTGTCAAATTCACATATATTGTTCAAGGACCGAGGTCCCCCTGATAGTGCTGATCTATATATGGCCAATGATAAAATTGAAATTCGTTTTCCCCTCTCTGCTCTTTTATCACCCATTCGCCTCTAGGTAATAATGTGGCCTCCTTGGATAGTTGGTCAGCATTGCTGTTATACTCCCTGTAGATATGAGTGCAAGAGATATTGTTAAATTCTGCCTTGAAAATATTTACTTCATTAATAATGTTGCTGAGTGTGTGTATGTGACATGTAGAAATTCCATTGAACCAATCTATAATAATCTTTGAGTCCCCAAAAATATTTAGATTGTTGCACTGGTGTCCCAAGGAGAAATGCAATAAGTGGCGGAGGGTAATGAGTTCAGCAAAATTATTGGTTCCAGCTTGTAATCCCATCTTGACTTTATAGACATGATGTTCACTGATATACAGAATGAAGCCACCACCACATACCTGTTGGTTTGTAGCACCATCAAAGAAATCCCAGGGAGTACTTTTGTCTATGTTAGGAGGGGGATGTGGTCGACGCTCTCTAGGAGGTGTAGGGTCTAGCAATTCCTTATATGCAGAGATAATACCAGCCTCTATGTGAGGCTAATGCGCTGGTCTGTTATAAAAAATGAGATGGTTTCGGGCCAGCCAGATATACCAACTAACAAGCAAGGGAAGGTTATGTAGATTGGATCCCTTGTGTCTATTGGACCAATCATCCCAAGCGCTGCCCAGATCATTTCCATCCCATTGCCCAGTAAATCGGATAGAGGAGGATAAGGCTCACCAAAGAGAGTGAAGGGCGCTACAACGCAAAAAAAGGTGATCTGTTGATTCCGATGTGCATTTGCATAAAATGCACCAAGTAGGCCCGTGGAAAGATCTGTGAGTTAGGTGCTCCCTCGTGGGCACTTTATCTCTTAGTACGCACTAGAAGAATAATTTGGTTCACAGCGGGACAGTGAGTTTCCAAATGTCTCTCCACCAGCTCGAAATCAGATCTGGTCTCTTGTGAAGATTCAATGAAATGTATCCTGATTTTGGGGAGTATATGCCATTCTCGGCCAAACACCAAACTAATTCATTAGATCCCTCTTTAATCCTGATGTGAGATTCAGATAGCGCTAATATATAATCATGCCATTCCTGGTGCCATCTAGGGGGTAGATCAAGTTGGCGAGTCAATTTCCATGCTTGCAAAAAAATACCTGTATTTTGTTGATCTGTAATATGCGACAAAACCCTGATCTCTTGAGAGTGGAGATACATGATGAGGTCTTGAGAGAGTATGTGCCTTCCTCCACCTCCAATTCATGGATCTAGTCCAATCTGTGCCAAGGAGGCATCATTTATCCTCCACACCAGATTGTCTCTTATATGGGGCAGGGAGTAAAGCAAAGCCTTCCACACAGATGAGATGCCTGCCTTCGACCAACTAGGCATTCAGACCCAATCTATCATGTGTTGAGGTCAGATGTATTTATGATATGAGATATGAGTCCATAAATTCTGACCAGTCAACAAAGTCCAGCCCATTTTTGCAGCAAGGGCTTGTGCAAATAAGGGGAGATCTTTTAATCCCCAGCCTCTCCATTTCTTTGGCAATGCAATCTTTTGCTAGCTAATCCAGGCGAAGATTTTCTTGTCTTGATTCCCTCTCCAAAGATATCTGTTGCATAGTTGCTGCATATGGGATAGGATATTCTTGGGGATCCATGCAAGAGCCATCCAGAAAATTGGGGTAGCTTCCAGGACCGATTTGATAAGAACCAGCCTTCCTACCCTGGACAAGTATCTGTGACTCCAGATGGATAATCTTTTCTCCAATTTTGAGACAAGCCAGACCCAATCCGCTATCCTCTGATAGGTGGGTTTTAACCAAAAACTGAGGTATTTGAGTCCTCTATCCAGTGGATGGATACTGTAAGGAAAAACTTGATGTGCAAAATGGGATTCATTGGCTGAAGTACGAGCAAAAGTGATAGTATATTTGGACTGGTTGACTAGCATCCCAGAGGCTGACGAGAAAAGGAGAAGAATCTTGGAGAAAGAACGGGAGTCCCAAATACTGCCATCCAGCAGGATGAGCATGTCATCCACAAATAGTAGATGGGTAAGAAAGCAATCATCTGAGATCTTGAGGCCACTAAGGTCTCCTTCCCTCTTGGCCGATGCAATTAAACGACTGAGACCTTCCATGACAATAAGAAAGAGGAGGGGGGATAATGGGCAACCTTGCTTAAGCCCCCTTTTAGAATGGAAAAAATGAGAAGCCGAGCCATTTATGAGAACACTAAAAGTGGGAGTGGTAATGCAGGCCATGATCCAAGTAATGAAATTATGAGGAAAACCCAGATGGATGAGGAGCATCTTGATATAGAGCCAACTAACCCGATCAAAAGCTTTTGACAGGTCAATCTTGAGAATGATACTTTTTAGATGTCTAGTCTAGATTGAGTGGATGGCTTCTTGAGCCGATCCAATGGCTTCATGAATCTGTCTGGATTCAAGGAAGGCAAATTGTTGAGGAGCAATATGCCGGGAGAGAATAGGCCTGAGTCTATTGGCAATAATCCTAGATATTATTTTGTAGAGACAATTACAAAAAGATATAGGTCTGTAATCATCGAAGGAGGATGGAGAATCAAAATTTGGGATGAGAGCAATGAAAGTCAAATTAATGGCATGATATAGGGATCCTATTGATCTGCTCCCCTCCACCACTTTCAGTAGGTCTTTCCCTAAGATCTCATAAAAAGCAAGATAGAACTCAATGGTCCAGCCATCCAGGCTTGGACTCTTGTACTTTTTGAACCATTTTAGAGTGACTTCAAGTTCCCCAGAGGTTACTGGTGCAAAGAGCTCTTCTGCATCTTCCTCATTGACAAATCTAGGAAAATGTCCGGCCACATTTATGATATCAGCTAGATTTGCATTAGGGGGACTCTTATAGAGGTTCCTAAAGTGAGTAGAGCCTAGGTGGGAGAGCTTGTTGAAAGAGTCAGCAAAACTTCCCTCAGGTAGAGGGAGATTCTAGAGGGTATTTACTACCCTTCTCCCCTTTGCATAATCTTGAAAGAACCTAGTATTGTCGTCACCAACTTTCAGCCAAATAGCTCTACTCCTCAGCCTCAGGGATTCCTCTTGCTCCTTTAGAATGTGAGCCTTTTGATTTTCCAACTCGATCAAATGTGCCTTATCATCCGCGGAGATGAATCCAAGACTTCGATCATCAAGTAAAGCGCTCAGTTCAGATTCAATTTGAGTGAGCTGTGCATTTTCCCTATTAAGCTTTTCCTTAGCCCAATTGATCAAGAGATGTTTGAGCTTGGAAAGGTTGTTGCAGAGTCCCTTTTCCAAAGTTTCATCTCTATTGATAGGGTTGGCAGTCTAGAAATCATAGACTAATTTAATGAAAGCAGGGTCCTGTAGCCAGACGTGGTTGAATTTAAAGGGGGCTTTCGGCTTTTGGTGTGGTCCATGGATTTCTAGATATATAGGGGAATGATCCGAAATGCCTCCTGTACCTACCCATTACTTATAGTGATGCAGATGCTGTATAAGCGGACCCTTCATTAAAAATCTGTCTAGTCTACGAGCCAAAGCAGCTTCTCCCACTCTTTTGTTTCTCCAAGTGGGGAGTAGTTTGTGCATGGGAACATCTACAAAATTGGTCAGGTCCAGAAGTTTTGTCATGTACCCTGTGATAGCATCAACGTGAGCCGAAGACCCCCAGGATTCACTGAACCCCAAGGAAAAGTTTAGGTCCCCTCCAGTGATAATGTGATCAGATGCCAGGATCAAGAGGTTTAAAAAATGTTGCCAGGATTGTTCCCTTTGATGATAAGGTCCGTAAACATTCACGATCCCAATATTTTTACTGAGCTCTGTAGAGAATATATCAATGCCCATGAATCCCGATCCCCCCCATGATGCATCAACCCTGATGGATCTAGTGTTATATCCTATGGCCAATCCCCCCGATCTCCCTACAACATCTATTGCCACGAAATTCCAGCTGGGGACCAGAGATTGCAGGGAGTGGGTAATGTACTCAGCCAAATCGAGGGTTTCTTGAAGCAGAATAATGTCAATTGGTTCAACCTCAAAGAGTCTCTGTAAGGCTAGTTTCTTAGAGGCACTAGCCAAGCCCCTGGAATTGAAAGACAGGCACTTCATGGGGGAACTCCTCTCGGGGTATTTTTAGCTCTAAGGACCCCGTCGAGAGTGGATTGACAACCAAAGGCTACCTCCACCCCTACTCGCAAAATGGCTTTGGAGAGATCAGACTTCCTCCCCTTGGATGACAAAGGACCAGAGCCTGGCAGGGTGAGCCCTAATCCAGCCTGACGGACCAGGATATCCTTGGTGTGAGATCTGGAGCGGAGGAAATAATGGTGTGTAGGTGAGACCCCAGAGGATGTCGGCGAGATGGGGGAAATAGATGGTGAAAGAAGAGAAGGAGCAGTGGAGGCGATAAGAGGAGGGGTCGACATGTTATAGTGAGCCATGGATATCTAAGCCAATGAAGCAACAACAGATGAGATATTATGAAAAGATGAAGGGGAAGGGATCAGAGAAATATCCGAGACTTTCGTAGCTTCAGCAGCAGCATGAGCCCTGGTCAACGACGGCGAAGATGGTTTGTGCCCAGCCTCCCTTGTCTTGTGAAGAGGAGAGATTGGTGAAGTAGTAGGACTCGAGGGGGGAGGGTGAGAACCAGACGGTGAGTTGACCCTAGATGGAACATGAGTAATCTTTGGAGAATCCTCTGATTTCCTATTGAGTGGGAAATCTTTGAAGAGATGTCCCACCTTGTGACACCGTCTGCACCAAAACGGAACCCCTTCATAATCCAAGATCTGGATCCTGCTGTACTTCCCCCACTGTAAAGTAATCTTCTCCTCCAGGCCCTCACGAGTATCCAAATGGACCAGAATGTGAGCTAGGGTTCGATTTTTCGATTCAACAAAAGTACGGTCGTGGTCCACATATGTCCCCAGAGCATTTCCAATCCTGATAAAGACTTCTTCACACCAATACTGTAATGGGAGCCTTGGTAGGCGTACCCAAAGAGGTCTAGCCCCAATTTGTTCATGTTCGGGGTCGAATAATGGGCTCCACTGCTTGAGAAGGACCGGGGCCATCTCAAAGTGCCAGTACCTGGAAAGTACCAGATCAGTGTAGGTTTCCTTTGCAAAGTGTAAGGAGAACCATCCCTTGGGTAGGCCATGAACTTTAGGCAGTTCCTTCAGCAATCCACCCCAGATCTCCTTGACCCATTGGGTCAGTCTGTTGGCCGAGTATGCTCGACCACGCACATGTCCAACAAGCACTGTACATGCCATGACAACAGCTTCCCCTATAGCCGAGGTCTTGCCAAATATGATAGTGATGTCCTTTATGGTCGCCTTTATGCACTTAGTCTTCGTTTTGCCGGGGCGAGGAGCTGATGGATGATCCACCAAAGGGTTTGGGACACCTTCCGGGGGGATAAATTTAGCAGGTTTTACTTTCACCATGGGAGTTTCAAAACAGCCTGACGGCAGGGGAACCGAGACAGGAGGGTTAGCCACAGCGGATACCGGGATGTCCACTGGGGGCACAGTGAAGAAATATGAAAGGGTCGGATGGGGTTCAAAGGAAGGCGAGGGTGGGGTGTTCGCAGATAGAAAATGCAGGGTGCCCGGTGAAAGAGGAGGGACTTCGAGTCCCGGTGAATCAAGAGGAAGTGACTCAGAGAGAGGTGTCACAAACCAGTGCCTAGGTATGGAGACGATAGGCGAAGCAAAAGGCGGAGCCGGATCAGCAAACAGAAGTGGGTCAATAGCCGTCGATGAGAAGCAGGGGTTCCCAAAAATAACCCGGTTCAGATAGGGTTCCTTGGAGTAATCCACCTCTTCTACCCCTATATTGTCCCCCATATTCCCAGCCAGAAGTCGGCAGCCGAAAGCGATGGGTGTGAAGACGGTAACGGTGAGAGGCAGCAAGTGGTGAAGGTACAGGGATGTAGTCTTCAGTAAATGTAGTAAAACCCAAGGGTTTTACCCTAAACCCGCACGAACGACCTCCATCAAAATCCTCTGGCGTCCCTGGTTCATCTTATGTATATGCTCGTGTGTCTTTATTAGATCAGAACTATTACTCCTCTTTTAAAGGCTCACTTTTTGTCTCCCTTTCGGTAGAAGAACCTTGATACATTATGTAGTTGGGTATTTCACAAGGCATCCCCACTTGTTCATATGAAAGCTCATGTACATTAATCTCTTGTGCTAAACATTGTAGCCAAGGAAAACCTTTAAGAATATATGGTAATCTGACCTTAATTTTGGAAGGGCTCCCATACCAAATGGTGTGAAGTCTAATTGGGACTTTTAATTGGGGATACCCCTTTGGTTGATGGAATTCCAACACTGTCAACAAATGGCGCTAGAAAGAGGGCCATAGGACAAGTTGTGCCCATTGAGTCTATTTTGAACCTCTTATCTGAAATGGTTCATGCCCAAATCATAATCCTGATTTTTTTTTCTAACCTATCCACTGGTAAAATTTTCATCTTCATGGAACACCTTCATGACTTGTCTCAATTCAACTTTGATTGTGAGGGTGATATATCCATTTCTGAGAATGCATACATTTTCCTTAAGTTCTATGAATACTATGAAATTGACTATGAATATGTATGTGGCTTGTGTTCTCTTCTTCCTCACCCTCGAAGGTCGAGCTAGCCGATGGTGTCACACTCTACCACTGACTTCCATTCATTCTCTTGAACACCTCATCAAGGAGCTTCATTTGGCATTTGATAAGCGTGATTACCGAGACATTTATAAAATAATCAATCAAATTAGAATGAACTATTCTAATGAACCAATTGAGTATTTCTATGGTTGATTCCTTCACCTATGTTATGAATTTCCTAAAGAAGACACAGATTGGGATTTCTTTAACAAAAGTTTAAGCGTTTGGTTCATATCTCTTTTCACGATAAGTCTAAATCCCCTGATGTTTCTACTTCCCCAAATCTTGTAAAACATGAAACACCTAAATTTAGAGGAGGAACCTGTTACTTATTTTTTTCCTTATCCTCCTCCTTTTCCAGTACCGATCGAGGTGCCTCTATGTGTTAATGCCGAAGTTGGGAAATCCACAAATAAGATTACCAATTTGTCTCTTCAACCTTCATCCTCCTCTCATGATTCAAATCCAATGGAGGAAATCCCAAAATGGCTCATGAGGCCTATGGTGAAGACTATTGTTTCCTCAAGATGGTATTAACACTCATAAATCTAGTCTTGAATTTGATGTGGATTCCTGTCATCCTCTATCATCCCTTTCACATGATCTCTTGCCCCATGATTTTCTTGATCAACCTATTCCAAATCCAAAATTTGATCAGGTGCGGGGTAGTCACATTTCACAGGTAGAGGAGAAAGAAGGTGAAGATTATTTCAATCTTTCTTCTCTTTTTCAAAATCCTCCGCGTGAAGATGATGTTTCCTCATTCTTGGCTGATAATGAATCTGGAAATCTTGGTCATCAGTAAGATATAATTAGTTCTCCTAATCAATCTGAAGTCTTAGGCAACAATCATTTTGATGAGGATGATTTATTTGATATATATGATGATGAATGCCCAAATGCATCATCTGATCTTTCAATTTCTCAGGAATATTTTGTTTTGAAAGATTTAGATCTCAAATATTTTTCAGTAAAAGAAGATTCGCTTATGAACATTTCTTCCTCCTCACCTGCACATCCTTTATGCTCTATTGTTTATAATGCATCAACTTGTGATGGAAATTATTCATGCTCTTCAAGTTTGTTATATAATGAGTTGAATCTTGAAATTACATATGATAATGAGATTATCCATGATGAAGAAGAAAACAATGAAATTATGGATCATCCATTACATCCCTTCTCATCTCTTGCTTTGTAAGGGGGAAACCCTTTGAATCAATGTGATCATTAGATTTTTCCAATGCATACATTCTTAAACTTGCAATCAGAAGAATATTATGCCTTGAGTAATATGTTTGTTGAAGTTGAAGAATCTGATTAAACCAACGGCATAGATAACTATCATACAGATAGTGGTGATCCTGTTAACTTAATTGATAACAGTTGTCCACATGCAACTTGTGGTTTGACTCAGTTTACAAAATGTTTTGTCTTTTCAAATTTTAGAAACTTGTCAAGAAGTCGAGGCACTTCAACTATCGTTGATGGTTATGTTAGTTTCTCATGATCTTAGTGAAATACCTGAACCATGTCAGGTCTGGATTTTCTCATAGAATTCTTTCATTCGTATTGTTTTGCTAGATGCAAACTCATTCTTGATGGATTTCCTTATTTTTCGTTACATTTTTCCTATTTCTCGAGATAAGGTTTCTGATCAAACTATTGTAGTGAGTTCATCCTCATACAAATCTATTGTATCAATTTGGGTTTGGAGTGTACACCTTTCATGAATGTGTATAATCACAACGCTGATCAATTTGAAGATTACCTTTGGCCGAAGAGTTCACATCTATTGAGTGTTATGGTGAATAATCAGCTCCTACTTTTTCTTGTGAATGTCTTCGTGACACCAAAAACCCTCTTGAGTGTTAACAAGTGATTGAGTTATTTGTTGAATCAAGTTCCTCTTTTCATCCATTACATCCTGACTAGTTTCATATATTTTCTATAATAGCATTCCTTTTCAATTCTTTCGATGATTATGATGCTTGTACAATTTGTCACCAGTTACAGGAAAATGGTTTGTCACATTCGACATTCAAGGAAGTTAGTTCTATTGTTTAGAGCATTCACAGAGCTGTTCAAATTGATTTATCTTTTTTAACTACTAACTAGGAATGTGATGCTTTTATCAACCCATCTGATCATGATTCTGGCTCTGATAACTGTCATTCAACTTACCATTTTCCCATCAACACATCCTATGACAGTTTTCCTACATCCTTTGATCCTTATTGTTTAATATCTCATGATTGGGTACTTGTCAAGAAATTGAGGCACTTCAACCTTCGTTGATGGTCATGTCAGGTCCTCATTGTTTTGACAAACCCTTTGAATATCATCATATTCATTTTCCCTCACAAGATTCTCATCTTGATACCATGCCTTTAATAATTGAAAATTCATCTTTTCAAGGATTTGATATTTTTGAAGAGGATTGTTTTGAATTTCACAATCCAATCTATGATCGCCTAGAAGCATCTTACTTAGCAAGCCCTTTTTCTAATAACAAGCTTCGGTATATTTCATGCTTACTAAGGAGGATGACACAAATGAAGGTGCATTCATAATAAGCCTTCTAGGTTTGTTTGATTATGACTTTCATAAAAAAGGTAAGACTCTAAAATGGATAGAGGTGGTTGTTGTCACATATCTTTCTTCCGACTGGTAAGACCTTATATTTGTTATGCAAGTTATTCAAGCTCTTATATTTTCTATTGCACATTGATTTATATCAGTTTTAATTGGTCGTATCTTTGTGATTGCAGGTTAGGATCAATTACTATTTTGATTTTGGTTTTCTTGTTGTACTTCATCTTTTCTTTCATGTTTTGTTTAATAAGACTTCACATGAAGTATGTTCCCTTTGGCTCGAAAGACAATGTGGAAAATTAGAAAAGGGCTTTGTGACACTGCAACATTTGGCTAACCATCATTCCTTCTTCTCCCTCTTGGTTACACCTCTTGGTTGATGATGTTTTGATGGAAAATATGATCGTTGCGTAAGGAAAGCTTTGTGTCGAACCATGATATCCATGTCTATTCTAGAAACTCCATGCCTATACTTGGTTATTTTCAATGTTTTCTGTGATTATCTGATCAAGTAGAGAAGGAAAAGGGGAAAATCTAAATGATAAAACCAATATCATAGGTTTTCTATATTCTTCTCTGAAGGATCAACCTCTTTTGCTCTTAATAAGTCAGGATCCCTCTTCCACCCCATGAAATGAATAAGTGTCGATGCACATTCCTTTATAAAATAAATAAATAAAGGTTGAAAGGAGAGAAAGGCTTCTTATGCATGGAGGTGAAGAAAACAACTCCATCAGCGTACTATCTAGGCTTGCTGGCAGTGGGGCAATGTTTGTGTTCCTAAAGTGACTCCATTTGAGTACTATCTAGGTCTGTTGGTAGAAAAGCAACACCAGAGATGAAAAACTATACTCTGAATATGTTAAGCTCACGAATAACATTACCCTTATCTTGATTCAAAAAATTGTGATACAGTTGAATTTATGATTGTGTTCAACTGAGAAAGGATGAAGGGGACTATGTTTATACACGAGTTAAGTGGGGAATCCAAAGTAATCTGAATGATGAATCAATACTTCCTGAGAAACTAGACCCTACACGTAATATTTGACCAAGGTAGAGAATCCAGAGTTCTACCAGTGTGTCACCAAGTGTTTTCACTACGACAAATACCCTCCAAAATTTGTTCTACACTTGAATTTTGGATCCTATTGTGTATATTGTGATCATTTGTTTTGTAGTCACTTTATGTTTGATCGATAAGTATCAACGACACATGCTCACACATGCTTAATCAGCAACAAGTTCATGAACGCACTATTTTATGCAAGCTTGAACAAGCATAACACAAGTTCATCAAGACAGTGCCTATGTGATGTTCGACTTGCGTCGAAAGTCAGTGCACACTTTCATTGACAATATCTCACTTTTGGTTGTGAAGGTACTTCTATTTTGGTGATTTTTTTCAAATTGTCAGTTTTGTGCAACTTCGCTTTTGCAAGTGTCACTTTCATGTTTCAAATTGTTGGTTTCCTTTGCTTTCACCTTAATTAGTGTCATTTTCATGTTATCTTTGCTCTGGTATGTGTCGCTTTCACTTTCGTTCGCATATCTCATGTGTCACTTTCACCGTCGTTCGCATATCGAAAGTGTCGCTTGCACTTTCTCTTCATATAGCAAATGTTGTCTTTTGGCATGGGAGGTGTCACTTATGTGGAGTTTTGGCTTGTTTCAAAGGGAAAATTTGGTTTTGATGAGTATTTCTAGTCATGTAGACATGTTTTACACCCGTTCCCAAATAGGTATGCATTGTCGCACAAGTGTCGTCACTTTCATCGCAAAGTGTACCTTTTATGTCACACTTGGAGAGGTGTGTTGTATCACCGTCACATTGAGGACATTATGTTGTTCTTATTTTCTGTGTGACCAATTTTGTTTCATCGAATATTTGAGTGTGTTATCCTAATCTAGTTTTGTATTTGTTCACGTTAGCTTCACTGGTCCCACACTTACCCTTATCCAGAAAATTTCACTACCAAGAAACTTGACCTCACTCGGACTTCCTGAACAACACACTGCGTTGTTAGGTCCCTATACTATTAGTGTAACCCCTTATTGTTATTAGTAAAACCCCCTTATTATATTTTTGTGCCCATGTAGTCCCCATATTTTTATTATCGTGCCCCATAGAAGCCCAATATTGTTATTATTGTGCCCTTACATTATTATTGTTATGTCGACTTTGATTATATTATGACCCCTTAGACTCCTATATGTAGAAAGGAGGTCTTGTCATTTGTATCATCCAAGAATTGTTCATTTGTGTAATGTAAAGGAGGTTTCCCCCTCGAAGAGGCTTATTTCTAAGGTTTTCTTCTATCTTTTCTATCTTTTTGTGAGCTAGTTTCATAACATTTGGTATCAGAGCTTTGGATTCTAGGGTTTCGCTGCTCCAAACAGGTCATCGTGGAATTTTTTCTATAAATTTTTTCTGCAATGTTTCAGAAGTTAAAAACAACACCCATTTGATATGAAACCTCGCTGAACTGTGGGTTTGAATTTCAGAGCTTGTATCGCTATATTTTAGGATATATGATCTGAGTAAGTTAAGGTTTTTTCAAGCTCTAGAATTTCATCTAAAACATGCCATCGTGGAATTTTCGCTATAACGTTTTCACTACAAAGTTGCGGAACATAAAACAAAAACCTATTTGGGAAGAAATTTGTTTGAACCTCGAGTCCAAATTTCAGATCTTGTCTTGCTATATTTTTGGATAAATGATCTGAGGAATTTAGGGTTTTTGTAGACTCCCAAATTACATCCTAAATAGGTGACCTTGGGAAAATTTTCATAACGTTCTCTCTAAGAATCAGATTGAAATTTCGTAAGAAGTTACAGAAAGAGGACAGAATTTATTTTGTGTGGGTATAATTTTTAGAACCTAAGGTTGAAATAGCGACACGTGGAACGTCGTGCAAGTTTACTCTACTGAAGTTCTCTATAATTAGGTTATCAAGGGAGATTGGGAATAGATCTTTGTTTAGGAATCCAATTGCGATAAGACTTGCAAAGTTAGAAAGACGACTCAGAGGCCTATTATAGACCAAAATTTCAGAACTTAAAGATCCGAAAGTACAGAGTTACAGTCGTTTCAAGATGGAGCTCCTAAAATTAAGAAAAAGCGAGATGAGGAAGTTTGATGGCAAGGACTCGGTAAATTGGATATCACATATGGAAAAATATTTTGATCTACATGGTGTACCACTATTAAAAAAGTTACGTATTGCATCTAATTATTTAGAACCAAATCAAATTTTATGGTATAAAGGGCTTTGTTCTCATAAACCACTTGTCACATGGTCAATTTTCATGGAGGAAATGATAGCACATTATGAGGATACGAAGAGAAACACCTTCTTTAGCCAATTGATAAATCTCAAACGAAAGAGTTCAATGGCAGAGCACATTGAGGACTTCCAAAAATTGAATATAAGGGTAAGTGATATTCCAGATAAGAAAATGGTTGATGTCTTCATAGGGGCTTTAAAGGATAACATTCAACATGAGGTTCGTCTTTGGGAACTTGATTAGTTGGAGAAGGCATTCAGGTTGGCAAGAAAAATTGAAAGCGAAATTATGGAAACAAGGAATCCCACCACTCACGATTATAATTATGGAAGTGTTTTTTCTCCTAACCTTCCACAACCTACAAGGTTTACACCACAACAATTGGAAGAAAAAAGAGAAAAAGGGCTTTGTTACCATTGTGATAGCAAATACACTAAAGGTCATAAGTGTGCTGAGAAGAAATTATTTTACATAAATTATGAAGAGGAGGAAGAAAAGGATCAAGAAACATCAAAACAAGAGGATATACACCAGGAACCCACCACAGAGAAAGAAGAAATGAATCCAACCATATCTTGTAAAGCATTGGAAAGAATTACCACCCCTCAAACTCTCATGATAGAAGCACATATCAAGAAGAAAAAGGTTCAAGAAGTGAAAGATCACATCGAGAAAGAAGAAATGAATCTGACCATATCTTATAATTCATTGGCCAGAATTACCACTCCTCAAACTATCAATATAAAAGGACATATCAAGAAGAAAAATGCTCAAGAATTGAAAAATCACATCGAGCATCAAGAAATTAATCTGACCATATCTTGTAATGCATTGGAAGAAATTACCACTCCTCAAACTATCAAGATAGAAGGACAAATCAAGAAGAAAAAGGTAATAGTGTTGATGGATTTGGGCAGTACCCATAATTTTATTCATTGTAAGATAGCCAAGGAATTGAATTGCTTCCTATATCCAACATCAGAGTGTCAAGTGATGGTTGCAAGTGGAGGAACCAT